>JAQIXS010003056.1:0-19530 GCA_034700785.1 Rossiulus vilnensis
CACAATTGCTGCAGTGTGTGGCTTCGCGTTATCATGCATAAAAATGAAGTTATCCCAAACAAATCCGGCATATGGCACTACGTGGTCTGCCAGAATCTTGTTAATGTACCGAATTTGATTTTACGACAGGAACATTCAAGAGTTTGTAAACTCGCAACGGAAAGACTTTTACCCAGGGTCTATAAAGCAGATCCCAAAACCAAAGCATTGGAAGAAGTAAGTCATGACGATGACATCTGACCAGCGAATAAATAATCACAGTAGTTTAATTATATGTCAATACTCTCATATAAATATCTTTTCAGCAAAATGCTTATTTTAAAGACCTGCAGCACGTTATTCATGACGCAATCAAAACAAATAATGAAGCTCTGCAGAATGAAATCGAGCAGCTGAAACATGTCATGGAAAAATGTCAAGGCACAAAAAACCGCCAAGAAGATATGGTTGAAATAAAGAAAACCGTTAACACCCTTGCTGCGATTACGGAACACGTGACTACTGTGACTATGGATTTAACTTCTCGATTAGATGGGATTGAGATTGAAATGAAAAAACAGTTTGAAGTTATGCAGGATAAAATATCCGAAATCCTGGACATCAGCAAACAAAGTATGATTCAAGCAACACTTCCAAGAGATAGAGGTAAGATGACATTTTCACACAATAACTGATATTTTTGCCTTGCATACATGTATAAACGACGTTTTACTAGAAATAATTTCTTCAAAATAATGTTACGTTGATCATAAAGCTTTTTCCTTCTTTAAATAATTAGATAAACTTATATGCTTCTCATCGTGCTCGATTTTGGCACTGCACAAATTGGGACTTTAAACAACCTGAATTTCTTTCAGTCATATTATTATAGTAAATAACTGATTAAAAATTAAAATAGAAAACTGGAAAATCAAAAATAACTTTTTTGTACTTTTGAATCTTAAATTCAATTTATTTCTTTATGTACAGCAAATGTATTTTACAGCAATTGCAATTTAACTGCTTTGTCTTTCCATTTCAAACCAAAAACTGAACAAAATACAGTACTGAACCTTTTAAACAAATCTTTGTTGTTTGTTATACCATAAAAGTTTTGATATTACCACGATGAGTTTAGTTTACACTAAATACGCTTTCAGGAGAATATAACATTAATACTGCAATCATATTAGCTGTTTGAATTCAAATGTAGTTTGAACAAGTATTAGATATAGAACAATGTAATATGAGCCAATTCAATGATATAAAAACTAAGAAATCGCCGTAAATACTGCTGCACTACTTCACTGGAGAAAAACTAAATCTTTCCCTTAAATTTTATTAATTTGATAAATGCGGAAATATTTTAGAAAAAAAACGATGTTTTATTTTGTTTTATCTACACTAATGATTGGGGTCAACCAATTTTGAACTTATAATTTTGCCCTACCAAAATTTCTTTAAACAAGATGACTGAAGACAAGGTTATGAGGCATGGAATTTTATTAGACATAGGAAACTATTTATTCGACCAAAAAAGTCTTACAAATAGAATTGAAATTAATTTATTACGTTTTAAAATTATGAAAACCACTGATTTAAAGCTTTTTTAAAACATCATTCATTTTAAGGCATTCCCTGTATTAACCGTTTTTCCTAAGCATTTTTATACGGTATGTATACAGTATATAAATGCAAAGATATAGCAATAATTTCTTACAGCCTAAATAGAATTTTCAATAAGTATATCATTTTAATCAATCAATCAAATCAATTAATAGTTCTCGAATGGTTTATGAACAATATAGAAAAAGACCGCAGTGTTTAATTCATAAATTGCACGGACAAGTTTCATGATTTATGATCCACTTTTTGAAAATAATGTTTAGAATATTCAATATATATTCAAGTACTAAGGCAATATGATTTAGAAATTGCGTATTAAATATATACAAAAAACATTTAAACTAGTCGGTTTTATCTAATCTGATCATTTTGGGTAGAAAAACAACTTAGTTTTCTTAAGTTATACTTTCTTTTAGATGACAAAAGAGGCGATATACCCGGCAACACGTTTATTTGGACGATTAAAGGGGTTAAAGAGAAGATGAGAAATTGCAAAACAAATCGAGCTATTTTTGATGCAAGCGAGCAATGTTCTATCCCAAAACATGCAATGAAATTTAGTATAAAGCTACAAAAGTATGGAAATCGGATGAACATCTTCCTCAACTTCTTCAGTATATCATCGGAGGAATCTTCGCCATTTCTGCATTCAAGAAGATTCGTCTTGGTTGATCAAAGCAATGATATCAGAAAACACAATATCGTGATGTTAGACGAACCTTGTTTTGGACAAGATTCTACGAACTGGTTTCGTTTACACCAATCTTTCCTAACTAAAATCTTGCAAAACAGCAATCAGTACGTGAAGAACGACGAGATTGTAATCAAAATTATCTTAGAGCCCATTGCCATGATGTTTAAACGTGTTGTATCAATGGATGGAACTCTTCTATTACGGATTAATGATTATTCAAAACGAAAACGAGATGAGACCGATGGGGTTTTCCCGTTTATAATCAGCGAATCATTTTATACCGGCGACAAAGGATTTCGCGTTGATTTGCGAATATATCTAAATGGCTTTAGGAAAAATAAAGGAAAAGGTATCTCCATCTTTCCAGAATTCCTAATTGGTGAATGGGATGATTGGCACTCTGACCCAATCATTAGATACAAATACAAGCGTATTTTAATAGACCAATCGAATGCACAAATGAAAAGCTACTTAAGCCTTGAAAAAAGTGATTGCGAATACAAAATTAAAGGTCAAACGTCTCAATTCAATGATTTTGTATCTCATGAAGAAGCAGAAAGGTTTCCAATCCTTAAGAACGATTCTCTTTTAATTAAATTATTTATTAAAACCGAATGATTTCAGTCAGTCAATCATAAATTTCAGACATTAAAGGCAAACATTCGAATGTTGGATTAAAGTATTTTGAACATTTTTCTTGTTATTTTCTGAAATTTGTAAATTTCACCGGTGTATTCTTAAGATAGAAGCGATGCACAATTTATTTTTATTATTAGTATGAAGCTGCGTTTATTTTTTGCGAAATTATCTTTCTGGTACAAAATCAGTGCAAAAACTATTTCAAATCATATATTTTAAAAACTATTTTGTAAATTTACGAAAGTAATTTGTTTTGGACATTTTGCAATATGACGTTTTATTCTTTTTAAAAATGTATCCGTAATAGGCCCTACGTTTTCGTACATTCTTTACCATTTTGATAAATGTCTGTGCCGTGTTTTTCAGAAGTTTGCAAATCTTGTAGAAATCTGAATAATATCAATAAAGAGTAAAATTTTAAAGAAAACGTGGAAACTGAGCAACATTTTGAAACCAA
Organism: Rossiulus vilnensis; assembly: GCA_034700785.1. NCBI lineage: Eukaryota > Metazoa > Arthropoda > Diplopoda > Julida > Julidae > Rossiulus > Rossiulus vilnensis. The sequence goes on from JAQIXS010003056.1 coordinate 3,396, forward strand.
TTATCAAATATATTTTTCATAACTTCAAACAATTTTTGTTCATATTATATCTTTAAGCTGTAGGTTATTTCCTCTATTAATCAATACAATCAAAAATAACTTTGAATAGATGAAGGGTGCCAAACCATAACGCAGTAAGTGCCTGAATTCATTGGAAAAATAATATCTGATAAAATATTTTTAAGAGAGGGTAAAAAACTGAATGAACTGTGCTCATTAGGGGGTTTTGGTCAAAATTCTGTGGTCATTTTCGTATATTTTTTGGGTTATGGTTTAGTACGCTTCAAATATTGTTATTTGGGATACCTGCGAGGCATATATCCCTCTATTGATTGTGCAAAACACGTTTGAGGAAATATAGAGTAATTAACCACAACCAGAATTATCACAAAACAACAACTTTTGACATCACACATTTTCCATAAAATTTAACAAAATTAGATTTACTTGAACATGCTTTAAACAAACGGGGAAAAAACTACAAACACATCCAAAATATTAGAATGTAAAATTTCAAAAACCATATAAACAAAGTGAAATTTTGCAAAATCAGTGATATAGTATGTTATTTGAAAATGCCACCATTTACTTATGGATGTGTTCGCAATACTTTTGGATATCTTTTTCTTAAACATTAGCCCTGGATTATACTCAAATTTGAAGTCGGTTACCCTAAAGATAGTTGAACATTTTGCAAAATTTATACTAGGAATGGCATTAATAACCTTCAGAAAATTTGGTTTCTTTTCATAAAATATACGTAGTTCTTTAATGTTTTAGAATGTCGCTTTTCAAACATGTATTAAATTATCATTTTGCGAATTAATAAAATACCTATCACAGATACTGTTTTTGGCCAAATTGAATTCCTTCGATGATGCTATTATTTTACCTCTTAATTTCGTCACAAAAATGTCATATAGGGTAGTAGGAAGCAAATAAAATCAGTAAGAAAGAAACATTTTTATATCTATTAAATATGTATTACCAAATATCACTATTTATATAAATCACTTTCACTAAGTAGGTCTATCGCTAAGATACAGGAATTGCAAGAGCTTGCCATAATGTGATATTTTTAGAGCATTGCTAGTTTCTGTGCAGTATTTTAGCCCAAATTTAATAGTAATTAGGCACATAATTAATAGAAAGTCATAGACAAACATTTAAAATCATTCCATTTTTCGTAAACAATTTATTACAGATTGTTTTTGTAAAACCAATTTATCAGTTTAAAAAATCCCTAGATCCCTGCAGTCAAAATCTTCCTATAATGGCACATTTTAAGCGTTAGACTCTTACAACCAACCAACCCCCGACCTCTAAATCCTTGATATGCCAAACATATATGATGTCAATGAGACAAACGTCTCGCGGCTTATTTGTTCTATTTTCAACAATAATGTTTTTACCAAAAAATAAACCGTTGCTTGTGCATATTATGTCATTTTCTTAAATTGACCGAATTTTAAAAAAAATGCAGTGACTTTTGAGACTCCCTGTACTTTAATTGAGCAGTAAAAATGAATGAGTCAAACAGCATTCCTGCTGTCTAACTCATTCCTATTACTGTATATACATGTACTTTATGCAAAGCGAAGAGAAACAAGTTTGGATTTGTATTAGTTTTGAATGCAAATTTCAGACAGCATCCGGTCTGAATACGCGTCTAGACTGAAGAGAGAAAACTAACACACCAATATAAGTTCTCATTTTCTGGTCGTGAGATATGGCTGAATGTCCTCAAGATGTCACTATGTCAGGTAAGATGGAAATATAGTGAAGTACTTATTTGTTGTCATTTAACACGCAACGACAAGATGAAAATCGTCTGTTATAAATATTCCTCTATCAGCATCTCATTGATACGATAAATAATAATTCATTTGCAGATATGCAGGAGACAACTACCGAAATCCTGGATTTATCTTAACTCAAAGTGAATCAAGAAACACTTCCAAGAGATCGAGGTAAAATAATCCACGATATTCTTTGGAGGCGCCTTATGAAGGCAGGAATGTTTTTCATATCATAAACAGGCGTTTAATTGATTGCTAGTGAATGTCAAATTTCGTAAAATTACATTTATAAGTGCACTCTGAATTTGAGCTTAGTTAAAATTGCGCATAAGATTTAAAAAATGCGATTATGGAATACTTTATAAAAAACTCATTTGGTATTTGGCTATATGCCTTTCGCCATTATTATTTCTTATAAAAACACGCTAATAACTGCTCCATGTAATTCTGATATTACTTCACAAAGTTCGCCTAAGGCGTTCTCTGAGGCTGTATTATGTCTTCTCGTAAGAAATCTATTGTTTCATAAAAATTGGACTTGTGATATACATTGTATTTTCGATAGTTTTTCGAGTTGTACCCTGAATTAGTTAAAAAAAATACTTTAGTGAGCAATGTCTTTTTATTTATTTCTGTCTCTGCTTGATAAAAATATTTTTCTCCAAAAATATGACAGCGTTTAATATTTATTTGGAAAACTGAATTGAAGGCAGTCAAACCATGAATGACAATCAATTGTTAAAATGTTCAATTGTTAAGTTACTTAGAATATTGCATCTCATTGTAATTTACAATGGTTGAGTTCTCAAGGTTAAATTAAGAAAAAAGGCTACTTAGCTTTTTACGGAATTATATGTTCGGAATTTGAAGTGGAGCTTTCAGCATAATTATAAACCACCAATATTTCTAAAATATCACTAGGTGTATGTAATTTGCGCTTATAGAGTACATATCGTCTTAACATTTAAGAAATATACACTAATTAGGAAAAGGTTAAGTAGTCATAATTAAAGCAGCTATATTTTTTTAGATGATAACCGATGCTATATCCCTGACCACACCTTTAACTGGAAGATAAAAAGGGTTCGACATACGTTGAGAAGTCATCCTGAGCAAGATGACATATACGATTTTGCCGAAAGCAAGGAATATTCCATTCCAACCAATGATATGAAATTTAGGGTACTGCTACAAAAGCACGAGGATCACATGCGCATCTTCATCAATTTCACCAGGAAACCATCGGATGAATCTTCGCCATTCCTGCATTTAAGAAAATACATCTTGGCTGATCAAACCAATGGAATCAAAAAACAAGACATCGTTATGATCGATGAACCTTGTTTTGGAGAAAATTCATGGATGACGACTGGTTGTTTTAGTTTGAGCCGAATTATCGCTATTAAAATCTTACAAAATAGCGTTACGTACGTGAAGAACGACGAAATTTCAATCCAGATCATCTTGGAGCCCTTGGCCATGATATTTAAAAATGTTGCATCAATGGACGGAACTCTTCTCTTGAGGATCGATGATTATTCGAAGAGAAAGCAGGAAGAGTTCGATGGAATCAGGGAATGCTTGCACAGCCAATCAATTTATACCAGCGGCAAAGGATATCGCCTTGATATGCGAATATATCTGTATGGCATTTTCTCAAATTATGGTAAAGGCATCACCATACGTCCACTGTTTCGTATTGGTGAATGGGACCATTTGCATTCTGATCAAATTGTTAAAGTCAACTATAAGCGCATTGTAATGGACCAGTCGATTGCAGAAAAGCAAAGCGACTTGAGCATAGAAAAAACGGTCTGTGAATATGACTTGAACAGTGGATTTATACAACTCGAGGATTGTGTATCTCATGCAGAAGCCGAAAAATTTCCATACTTAAAAAACGATTCTCTTTTGATTAAATTTATCGTTGAAGTTGAATAATAAAGCTGCTTTTTTCCAATATTTGCTTATTCAGGAAAAAAACACTTCTTCATAGAGACGGGTATCAATAATAAATTATCCATTTTGCTCTTGAAGTTTAAGAATTCTTTCGAAAAAAAAAACTTAAAACTTTTCCTTAAAAAAAATGAAACATTTCTCACAAAAATTATAAGAAACTTCCAAATGATCATAAGATAACCCGTTAGTACGCTTTACAGAAAATAACATTCCCTGGATCCGCCTAGTATTGTTCTAATCTTAGGTTTAAAAGCCCTAAGTAGCTTCAAAATACGGTAAACGTACTGTATTTGACCACTACTGATTCATTACATATTGATTTCCAGGTGAGGCAAATCAAGTTATAGCACAATGGAACTGTACCCTCGTTTTTTGTGTTGAAGAATAGACCCCATAAATAATAGAAACTTTATCACTCTTCCTTATAATAACGAAATCCTACAGCATGTTCAATTAAAATTAGTGATACATGTATTTTAAAGCATTTATTTTTATCGCTAATGTTATCGTTTCCTGCATTATTAATATTCTTAAAATATACAGAAATGAAAAATAAATTAAAATCATCGATTTAATTATGGTCTCAGATTCACTACTAGCCATGTGTCAGTGAAAAACTTTAAATAAAAAATGCTGTTACCTGGATTTCAGCGACACACCAGACTTCCATGGCTGTTTGACCCTCACTCGTTGTGTCCAGTTGGCATGCGAAATAAGTTAGCGCCATCTATAGAGGATAAGAAAAACAAGTTACTCAAGCTTTACTACATTCCTAAAATTCTACGTGAACGTTAATTTGCATAAATTTCAGCAGGTATATTTCAAAAATGCATTTTTAAGCAGATTCTCGACCTATAGTATTCAAATGTTCAATTTATTTTAATCGAATAAATACTGTGAAGTAAAATGAAGTATTGTCAGTTTAACTCTTTGTTTTTGACAAATAAGAACCGTAAGTAATTACAAAAATTCTAAATATAACGTGTTTGGTTATTAACTACATGTACAATAGTGAAACTTTCGACAGGAAGGAAAATGATATAATATGCATAAACAAAATAAAAATGCATATTTTTAGAATGCTTAACCAAATTGAAAAAACATGATGTATCTATTATAGGCCCACTTTTATTTAGTTGCTCAATTTACAAACCCTTTGTCACCTTTTTAAATTTCTATATCTTTAAAAACAGTACTGACATCTTGAAGGGTGTCTAATCCATCGAATTGCTATTGCAACTATTTGTTGCTTTAGAAGAATAAAAATACATCCTGATGGACAAAATCCATGAAGACTATTTCTGCAAAAACTAGTACGGATTGTCGAATGTGCAACACAATAATGAATAACACCAAACCATAACGCATCAAGTGCCAAGAAAAATCAACTTTCCAGAAGAGGAAAAAAATTAACTATTTTGTGAAAAATATAGATAGCACCAATTTGACGTCGTTTAAACAATGTTGAATTACGAATACAAACTAAAAGGATGTTATATATTCTGTTTATTAAATAAAAATACGGATAATTTTTTTTTTCCATATAATCTACAAATATATGACAGTAGTAAACTGCCTATTCAACTTGAGGAAATATAATTCGCAGTAAAAATAACTTTAATTAAACCAAACTCACTTCAAGATCTGGAAACTAAACGTTAAATTTGCCCAATGCTTCCTTACATTGAGCTCACATCAATCAAATGTTTATTCAGTAAAGGAATAAATAACTAAAATATGCTTTTTAAACAGTCACATAGGAGAGTGTCAATTCGCCACAGAACAGCCCCACGAGGTGTGCAAAGACATCCCAGAAGCCGAAGCAATGGTGAAAGTAAGTATAGAATCTGACAGAAGCTTGCACCATAACTTACTATCAGAAGTCGTGTAAAAACCGTTAAACTGTCAATGAAATATCTTTTCAGCATAAACCCAATCGTCAAGACATCAAAAACGTGATGCAGGATCTGCAAACTAAAATCAAACTGTTGAAAGATACCATGATGGCAGTCAAAAAGAGGCACGAAGAAGACGCAGTTAAAATGGAAAACGCCATTGATGGAATTTCTCTGGTTCATCAAGAGGTTCAAAATAAGCTTACCACTTGTTTGTTGACTGCCGAACAAGTGGCTACTGTGACAAAGGAAGTTTGTGGAGAAATCCAGAATCAGTTCAGAATAGGTTTGGCTTCCTCAGAATTTAAGGAGGTCCTGAATTCATCCATAAAAACCGTGTTGCTAGAAGTACTGGCAGAAAGGAAAATACTAAAACAAAGTCCAACTGGAAGTGATTCAATGGGTGTCCTAGATGATGGATTGGAATGTTCGGTAAAAGAAGAGATGGCCAACAACGGGACACTGCCAAGAGATCTAGGTGAGTCTTGAAAAATAGCTACTTAATAAAACAAGCTTCAACTAGTGAGCAATTTGGAAACAAATTAACACTCGTGTTTCTCATTAACACTGTTCTCTATGCATGCATAAAGCTTTCCATGGCTGAGCATTACTTTATTATTAGTGTTCTAAATAAAAACCTATCAGTCTTAAAATGAGTAATGTATTCTACTCTATGTAAGACTTATTTTTAAACGTTAAGATAATATTGAAACAATGAAACTAAATACGGTTCAAATTATGTTTCTACAAGATACCATAGTCAATTCTAATGGAATGTCTTGCATTCTGAGAGGATTGGTAAAAGTATTCAAAGAAATTAATTCCGTATTTGTTACAGACATCTTGATAAGCAAAATACAAAACTTGGATTTTGCCGAAAGTCAACATAAACTGCGAGCTTACAAATGTTGCAAATGCAGAAATGTGGCCATCAGACATCAGATTGCAAACTGCGATGAAGTTTTCTGTGAAGAATGCTACAAACGATGTAACAATGGGCCGTGTCCATTTTGTAAAACAATCATAACTAAGGTACGATACTTATACCTGTGGAAAGAGTGAAAGTAGGTTGCTTTTCGATTTATTACATTCGGACGTTTCTTTAGGGCAAGCGAGACGATGAATTCGAAAAATCCGTATTGAAGCTGAAAGTTAACTGCGAATTCAGGAAGAATGGCTGTCAATCGATCATTGATTTGGGAAATTTTTTGGTAAATCTTTTCTAATATGTAAAAGAATTCCAAATAGGGTAGCAATATTCCCGAAAGGGTCTTTTACCAATGATATCTACTTTCTTAAACGTTTCGAGTATTCTTTCGACAAATCTAAGACGTTGATTAGCCAAGTTTTGATGATATCCGTACCCAGTGCAAATCATCTGTTATATAGTTGTCCCTAAATACTCTCAGTATTAACGACTCATAAGAAAACACCTTCCATATTGTAATCAGAAAGTGTTATTGTATTTTTATGAGATATCCTCATGACCACATATCTTCTTGTGTTGAGTGAAAGCTGCCATGTTTTACAGCAGGTTGAAATAATATCGAGGTCCTTTTGCAAATTAAAAAGATCTTCCAGCCTAACTTCTCCATGCAGCACAGAATGATCAACTACACATTTTGATGCGTAATAAAGTACATTAGGCAGATCGTTAATAAATAAAAACAACTGGAGACCTGAAGCACTTTCTTGGGATCAATCATAATCAATAAATTATCAAACATTTCTGGTAGGGCTATGGGCCATCATAAATACAAGAGAAGGAAATGATGCTCGACTTCGAGAAACTACGTCAGTAAAACTTACTAATATGTTTCCACAACAGGGCCATGTGGACGTTTGCAGACATGCAGCGGTAAAGCTAGCAGCCGAAGTCCATGAAGCTGGCCAAGAAGCCGAAGCATTGGAACAAGTGAGTCATGACGAAGAAATCTAACACCATATCAAAACTGTTTGATAGCCTGCCTTAACCTTCAATTGAACGTCTTTTCAGCATAAGGCTGTTAATTTTCAAGATATGAAAAATGCAGTGCAAGAAGAAACTAAAACAGTGAAAAATGTGACTGAAATCGACCAGCTAAAAGATTTTCTGCTGCTTGAAATCGAGGCGCTGAACGATATTCTGCAGACTCAAATCAATCAGCTGATTGACACCAAGGAGGAAGATGCAAACAGGCACGAACAAGAAATACTTGAAATCAAAACTACCATTGGGCATTTAAAGACAGCAACAAAGAAGCACGAAGAAGATATGATTGCAATGAAGAAAATTATGGATGGACTAGTTGAAACCAACAAGAAACATGTCATTGTGGCAACTAATGAACACGCGACTATGGATACCAAGGAACTAACATCTCGATTACAATTGATTGAGATTCAAATGAAGAACCAGTTCGCAGATGTGCAGACCAAAATCACAGAGGCCCTGGACTGTTCCAAACAAAAGAGGATTCAGGAAACACTTCCAAAAGATGCAGGTAAGAGGACGTTTTTGACAGAAATCATTGGTGCACTATTTGATGGTAGGAATTTTTTCACATATGCCTGCGAGAGCGGGTAACACTGCATGTTGCAATAATTCCAATTGAAACAGTCCTAAATTAGCCCTAAACGTTACACAGTAGAATGGTATCTTTTGAGAAAAAAAATCATCGAACAGTATGGTGTAATTCCAGTTTAATAAGAAATGCGAATTTTTCATTTTTCGAAAGTTGCGTGGATTACCTACAGAGTGCTTAGTTTAAAAAAAATATTAATGCAGTAAAAGATTAAAAATGTGAAAATAAAGTTAAAGACTGCGTATTAAATGCTTAAATAGTTTGGCGAAACATGATCGTGTGACCAATAATGGTAAAACAACACCAACTGTCGTATGGGTTTCTCCATACGTCCAATACTCCATATATATTTTTAAATGTTTCCTGCATAATTATACATGACGTTTAGCGCACTTATCTAATGAAAGAAAACTTGCTTTTAGATGATAGCCGAGGTGAATTACCAGAAACCACGTTTTACTGGGAGATTAAAGGGATTGAAGGGTTAAAGAAAAATCTAAAGCAAAATCGTTTTGAGTTTGCTTTAAGCAAGGAATATTTCATCGCAACACATGGGCTGAAATTCAGGGTAAAGTTGTCAAAATCTGGAAATCACACGGACATTTACCTTAATTTCACCAGCAAATCACGGGACAAATCTCGGCCATTACTGCATTCAAGAAAATACGTCATGATTGATCAGTCCCGTGCTATTAGAAAACAGGACTTCGTGATGAACGATGAACCTCGTTTTGGAGAACATAACACGGAATCGATGACGGAAGAGTTTTTTTGCACAAGCCAATTTTTTCCGATGAAATTTTTGCAAAAAGACAGTCCCTACGTGAAGAAAGACAGAATTTTAATCAAGATCGTCTTGGAGCCCACTGCTACTTTGTCTAAACGTGTGCCATCAATGGATGGCACTCTTCTATTGAGGATAGATAATTACTCAAAGAGGAAACAAGAACAGTTCGAAGGAATCAAGGAATTTTTCGTCAGCGAATCCTTTTATACCAGTAACAGAGGATATTGCGTCGATATGATTATATATCTAAACATGGCTGATAAAAATGGAGCTAAAGCCATCTCCATTTGTCCAATGTTTCTCATTGGGGAATGGGATGATCTGCACTCTGATCCAGTTATTGAATTCAAATACAAGCGATTTTTAATGGACCAGTCGAATGCAGAAAAGAAAGACGATTTTAGCAGAGAAGAAACTAATTGCAAATATGAATTTGAACGTGATGTTTTCATGGATCATCTATCTCACGACGACGCTGAAAAATTGCCATACTTAAAAGATGATTCACTTTTAATTAAATTTTTTATTGAAACTGAATAATGCTCTTTTAAACCTACTTTTCATAATAAATTTGTCAAATTTTCTTTGTTTGTTTATTTTATTGGCTTTTAATATTAACTATGCTATCTGCATAGCTTTTTGTGAGTTTTCAGGGTTTGTGCAGGGTTGTGAAATTTTGGAAAGTAAGGAAAGAGAAACGTGGTCAGGGAAAATTCCATTTTGCTCCATAAACGGGGAATTCCTTATGAATATGCATTTCATTTTTGTGGTACGTCCAATAGAAGGTGCTTTGGTACAAAATACTTGTTTATGAAATATTTTCGTTTATATCACTGATAAAAATACAATTGCTAAGAAATGAATGAAGCTGCAAAAGAAACTGGTAGTTTGTTGTTATTAAATATTCTCTGTTTTTGCTACAGATTTTATTTTCTAAAGTCATGCAATTTTACTTCAGTTGGTTAGGGACAGTCAGGGATGTATTTTGTAAATTTTAGCAGTAAACATTTTTAAAACAATTTATCAGAATTAATGTCCCATTTTCTTAATTTAAAAATGTTCAAATTATTTCGCAACAGTCAATGTGTAAAATTTATGGGAATATGTTGCTCTACACTTTTTGCAAAATACGTCTTCGGGATATTTTTGAGAAACTTTAGAACTTTTCAAATTTAAAATATAGTTGGTAAATTACTCAACGGTCAAATTTCGTACCACAAATTTCAGTGGTGGCGATACAAACGCTTTTTACAGCAATTAATTGTCCAGCTTTTAATTTTAGAAATTGTAAAAAATACCTCGAAAAAAACCCTCAATCGTTTTCCATATTAATGCAGAAAAATAAATGAGTAACTTTATAAAAATTAAATATACATAAATTTAAAAAAAATATGAAATGGAAAAGTTGTAAAACTTTTTTAAACAAACCAGAAACGAAATAAATTTCAAAACATTCATAAAAAATGCCTAAAATGAATTAGAAATACTCCTAAAAGTATAAAGTGAGAATTTTTTACAAATTTTTAAAAACTTTCAAACTATGCGACAATTTCTGTATTCTAAAAAATGTACTAGTTATATATGAAATTTACAAGATTTTAATCAGGTTCGACATTTGCCTCACAAAAACTACATGTAATTCTGCAAAATTTAATAAATACAAATGCATTTACAAAAAGTGCAATATAATTGTTTTTCACAGTCTTACACTTTTATCTTTCCAATTAAATAACGAAATATGAACAGATTGTACTGAATTACAACGTTATACTTTTTATAACATCTATTTAATGTAAACTTTACCTGAAGATTTCCGTGATTTGTTCAAATATCATTCTCACATGTCTGCATTATCCATAATTTATTTTAAGTACTTTGAATTTACCCCACGTTACAGACTGCTGCTGGAGCCTTTGGTACGAGTGTAGCTAATGTTAGTTTTATAGATTTATTGTTAGATGCTTTTCAGCTGCTAAGGGCAACCATTTACAATGTTAGCAATAATAAAGTAAGAACTAGAACAGCAAGAAAATAGCATTCAATTAATTTCACCGTTGCGAATATAAACAGCTATTTACCAGGAAATTCGAAAATAATCCTTCAATCATTGTTTCATTGTACTCATTGTTTAACTAGGCCTAGCCTATTTGGAGTTTATGAAATTTATTTTGTGTCACTCGTACAATAACGGATTACTTAACGCCAAGAAATTCTTGTGGTAAGGAAATCATTTCTCTAATGCTCTTAGATCCAGTCAAATTAAGCAATAAAATCCCAATGATAACTTTTAAATACGACGTTCATTTTTCTATTCACCGTCCTTCAGTTTTTTTTATCTCATTTGTTTGGTTTCCACTTGCTTTTTTCATCTAATTTAAAAAAATTTAAGTTAATAAAATAATTGTAGAGCTTCAAATTGTGAACGTTCAATTGAATGCTTTTGAAGTGTTTGGCCTCAATTAAATTAGTTAAAAAAGGATTCCTTTTCAATAACTTGGTAGACCTTTTCTGGAATATTTCCGCCCATTCGGGAATCATCAATAGTTTAAGATTAATTAATTAGACCTGAGTGTCTAAATTTAATTCAAACAATTCGACCCTTGACCTTGACTAAGAGATAATTCAGGTTAAAAACACTAAAAACATGGACTCAATTGGTGGTCGTTGTTTTTTAGATGCTTGTCTTAATGGGTAAAAACGACAGAAATAACATACATGTACTTTGATTAAGATTTCCAAACAGATCAAAACATTGGAACAAATATTACCTAGCACTAAAATTCTGCAAAATGATACATGTGTGAGTATGGAACGTGAGGACAGTCATGTTGTAATGAATTTAAAGTGACCAATAAGCCTTTCAACTTCAATAAAACAAACGCTATATTTATCATAAGTGAATTTTTAAAGCAAATTTCATTGCCATTTTTGTTGCCACAGGCATTTAAAAATGGCGACAAAATGCAAAGACGACCGTGAGGCCAAAGAATTGCAAACAGTAAGTCCCATAAAATTATACAATAGAACATGAGGTATTATTTCCATAACAATTTCGAATCATGTCAAAACTGTCAAATACATTTTTTAACAAGCATCTTCAAACCGAAATCAAGCATCCGAAAGAGGTCATCGAGGCAGGCGTATCGTTGCACAACACTGAAAGAGTTGAATGGAAGAATATTGATAGTCAAAATAAAAATCAGTTTGCTGAAATGCAAGAAAAAACCACCGAATTCTTGGACATATCGAAGAAAATCGTGATTCAAGAAACACTCCCAAGAGATCGAGGTAAGATGACCTTTATGACGATTATCCTTGGGGGCGTCATCTGATGGCAGCACTGTTTTTATATCATAAAAATATTTTCGTCACTTATTTTTTATTAATCCCCCAACCTCGCATTTCCTGTCCAATTTGGAAAAACACGCTTTCAAAACGCCTAACAATAAGAATGTTTTTTGCAAAAATGACTCACATTACTGCATTGCTGGTTTACATGCAAACGTATATCCGCTCTAAATATTCAATGAAAAAGCTGAACAATCATGAAGCTCACACGGTGATCATTTAAATTGCGGAGTATCGAATTTAGATGTTTAAAATCACGAAGAAAGCACGTTATATCCAATGGCAATATGAGTACGTATACAGGTATGATACAGTTCTGTTATCCAAACACGTTGGTGAAAATCCACTAAGCAACTAAGCCCCTAAATTTACATACATAATTGCTCAATGTCAAAGTGAAAGTTCGAGAAGCTATTATGCATAAATCGAAATACTGGCGCCAAATTGAAAATGAAGTTTCTTTCCTCGATTTTCAATAATTAGAAAACAATCTACATGTGTCTCATGGCCGGCAGGTTAATACGTTTAATGTTTGTTCATGCAAGTATCAACATTACAACGGTATCATACCATTTTAATATAATGTACATGTAGTTTAAAATTGCACAAATAATTTCCACTGGCATTCTGTTCGTTATACACGTACACGTACAGTATGTATTTTCTTAGAAACACTCAAGAAACTATTTCAAATCACTGATTTTGTCCTTGCATCAAAACACTTGCCAAATGAAACTTCCAAGGAACTTTTTTTATTAAAATGAATAAAAATCCATCATTTGTGATACACAATCATTAAACATTTTTTGTCTGCATAAATAGCTATCGAGCGCTAAATTCCATTCAGAAATTGCACGCTAGTTGCATAATGAGAACACTTTCGCTCAACTGTTTATTTTAGTTTGATGAATTAAAGTTGAGATTTAAAGGTATTAATATTGTAGAAAAATATTTGCGTTACGTTTTTAGAGAATTACGTACATGTATACGCGGATTATCCGATATTAATTACAAAGGTGAATTTCAAAAATGATTTTGCATAAATTGCATAAATTATGGTACCTATAATTTCTCACAGATGATAACCGGGATGACTTACAGGAAACCAGGTTTACCTGGACGATTAAAGGGTTTCAAGAGCGGATGAAACATTGCAAGGAGGATGGAGATATTTTCGCTGAAAGCGAGGAATATTCAATTGCATCAAATGGATTGAAATTCAAGACACAGTTATGGAGTGACAGTGATGATGAGGACGACATGATCATCGACCTTCACTTCACCGATAAATCATCGGATGAATCATCGAAATTCCTGCATTCAAGAAAATACGTCTTGGTTGATCAAACAAATGATACTAGAAAAGATGATCTCGTAATGATCGATGAGCCTCGTTTTGGACAAAATTCGGCGGAATGGATGTCGAGCGAGTGCTTTAGTTTCCACAGATTTTTCCCAAATAAAATCTTGCAAAATTGCGATAAGTACGTGAGGAACGACGAGATATCACTCAAGATCATCTTGGAGCCCATTGCCATGATGTATAAAGCTGTTGCATCATTGGACGGAAATCTTATTTTGAGGGTCGACAATTATTCGAAGAGAAAACAAGAAGCCATCGATGGAATCAAGCGAGTTATAACAAGTGAATCCTTTTATACCAGTGATAAGGGCTTTCGCCTTAATATGGAGCTATACCTAAATCAAGGTTTGGGCATATCAATTCAGCCAGTGCTTCGTATCGGTGAATGGGACCAGTTGCACTCCTACCCGATTGTTAAAATCAATTATAAGCGCCTTTTAATGGACCAATCAGATACACAAAAGCAAAGCCACTTAAGCCTGGAAAAAACTGGCTGCGAATATAAAATTCACGATTTATTTTACCAATTTGAGGATTTTCTTTTACATGAAGATGCCGAAAAGTTTCCCTACTTCAAAGACGATTCCATTTTACTTAAATTTATTATTCAAACTGAGTTATGATATTTTAATGTATTATGCTTTAAAAGTATGTTTATTTATAGGTGCATTTTTTGAGAATATTAAAAATAATTTATTGTACGTACAGTGTAAATCTGTTTTATGCATACATATGATCAAGTTATATTTTGGAAAATTTACGTTATCTGTAAAATACCAAGAAACAATAACATTTTTGAGAAACGTTAAAATTATCTAAAATATATGAAACACCATAGCGCAGCCCGGCAAGAACAGTTTTATAGCTCAAAAAGTTTAGATTTTAAAGTTATAACAGTAATTTATAAGTATAAATAAAAGTATAAGTTGAGCATATAATTGGCCTCCGTATATTAGAAAAACAAACTAGAAAATATTTACTACCAAATACATGTATATTTTTCTGAAAGTTTAAAGATGTCAATACTAATTCGATACAAATGTTACAATTGTCTTTCATTAGCATTTGTAACATAACTGGATTTTTCAGTTACATGAATGCTACTGTTCTTGCCAGGGTGAGATGTGCATCAATTAATTTGCACTGATAAGTTTTACTAACATCAGTAGTCCAAAAAACCAGTACATGTACTGATCTATACTAAGGTCAGTACAAACTATACACTGATCAGTACGAATGTCAGTACAGATATACACAGGGCCGGATTAACACTTACTTGGGCCCCAAACACAACCAAGGAATGGGCCCCCTCCCCTGCATAAGAACAGAATCATTCTTTTCTCCTCCTCATCCAGCAGACGAACTATACAGGTATTCTACCATTCCCTTCGCAAAATTCTTAAAATTAGTTGATGTATTTGTTAAGGTACTAATAGAAATGTCTAAGGCAATTTTTTTTAAAAAAACAGCCTATCCAATGAGAAATTTCTGCTTACATTCCGTAGAAATATTTTGGAAAATACCATTAAGGGATCACCGTAGGCTAAAATTTAAAAATTACACCACAAATCATGAGAGTTAGGCTGCATCTCTGTGAACTTTGTAATATTATTATTTTAAATCAGCACCATTAGCTTATTTTTTTGAAGAATTAAATTTCCAAACCATGAATTTTACCACACATTTAAGACGTTTTTTATGTTATTTAGGAGATGCCTGGGTAAAAGCTTTTAGGTAGATCTTCAATCTTGGATAATTTATTCTTTTCTTTATTAAAGTTGTTGCGAAGTATTTTCAATCAAGGCAACGCATTAGGCAATTTTTTTTTCAAAACATTGATCACAAATAATGAATTGTTAGAAGAAATTGCTGGCATGTTACCTGCAAATCCTTGCCTGGAGTTCTATTATTTTGTGTGTGCTCAGGGCCCGCTTTCTCTTCGAGCCCTAAGCACGTGATTATAAAGCTTATTGGTTAATCCGGCTCTGCGCACTGCTATAAACGTAAAAAAAATCACAGTTTGTCTGTTATCAGCCAGATTTTTTGCGCTATAGCAATATTGACATCTACTTTTATCAGTCAGCAGCTGACAAGTGCGGACCAGCGCGCCGTTTTATAACTGCAAAACACCAAACAAATTTCGGCGCGCTCAAAATGTGCTCTATAAAGTGTGCTCAAAATGAGCACATTTTGTGTGAGTTGTTTTTACAACATCATAAGCAATGGAAGGAATTAAGTCGAAAGTAGGCTCTGAACAAGCCTTACTGGAAAACGGCATTGGAAAAGCTGTTGATAGCAAAAGCAGTAATAACGCCAAGAACATCTTAATGGTGATTTTAGGCACCTTTTCGTTCTTGTTGCTTGTATCGCTTTTAGTGATGATCTTCACCTTAAAAAACAAGGTCAACTTAATTGAAGAA
>JAQIXS010003057.1:0-19529 GCA_034700785.1 Rossiulus vilnensis
AAAATATAGTGCTATTTTGATTTGTAGGATAGTGCCCATTTCATTACAAATAGTGCTCCATTAAATGAGACCCTTAAGAAAGCACCAGTCATGTGGTGCAATATTAAATGTATTAACATTTCAATTGAAATAAAAGTATGCTTCTTGCAAAAACCTGTCCTAATGTGGTCAGTGGTCAAGGTAGGCTGATTGGTCAACATATAGAAAAGTAACATATAGGCTTTTTCTTGGGACCCTAAAAATCTGTCAATTTAGGCAGGTAGTTATCTTTATAGGTCTTATTTTAAATGTAGAAGAAGAAACTAAAATAAATTCATCTCTAATTCATTTTCACTACTCATTATGCTTTACAAAAACATTTTGCGCTTAACCCATAGTTCACAGTTTCCATGTTCATCACAGCTTAGATTCATGTAATTTATGAAACACAGCCATAAGGATGATAAAACTTAGAGCTGGACCACGTCTGTTGCTTTACGCCAACTGTCAAGGGAAGAGTCGTGAGGTGGTGATATGGTGAAGTGCGGGTAAGCTACCAAAATCAGAGGTGAAACCTGCAAGTGCCAACCCTGAACACAGTGTTTGCCTTATGACTAGCCAAATTTCCCGTACCAAAGTTTCCAGCAAACAAACAAAAAACAGCAAAAAAAAAGGCATCTCATAACCAGGAACCGAGTGCGAGGGCGCTGCGAACGCTGGGCACACATAGACACGGTTGGGATGGGTTCCCACCGACCCGGGCGTGGGCGTGTGAACCGGGGCCACCGGAACCAATCGCTTCTCCGAGTGCGACCGAAGCGGCATTCAAAACTGGTGAAAGGAACTTCAAAATGGCACCACAAAAAAAGGCCAGAAATTGCAGGCTCACGAGGATAGGGGGCGTAGGAAAGCTGGTTAGGATTACTCATCTTTAATCATTAAGCTTGCTTGTCTATCCTCCTAACCGATTAGCCAATGGGGCGCAATTTGCATTCAAGATCGGCCGCTCGGAACCGTCCCAGAGAACGATGAATGGGTCTGGGTGTTGTTTTTCGGCCTCTTTTACCCCTCTCCTCCGCTGCAGGTTTACCCTGCATGAACTCTGGTGCCGGAGTGGTGGGAAAATTGACCATAAAGCCAGTTTCACACAGCGAGGGGGCGCTGATGGCGAACAATGGGGGTGGGGGGAGGTCAGCGATGGTCAGCGCCTTGGCCAGGAATTTGGCGATCGGAGAAACCGAAATCGCCTGTAGCATGTCCCGTGCCTTTTGACTTATCCGTACATTTAGACTTAATCCACCTGTGGGATCATTCCCGATCTACCTCAGTAAAAAAATCCAGCGAGATCAAAATGGACAGTCTGATGGCCTGATTTCGCCACCTTGGGCCCCTGGAGTTGAGAGAGAGTGGGCAGGTGTGACCTGGTACTTAATTGTCTATATGGGTCTATATTGTCTATATAATTGTCTGGAAAACCTTCCAAGACACCTGAAGCAGCTCCCAGAATTGATCGATTACTCTTTAATATTAAAGTCCTAATTTTTCTAAATGATTTCTATTTCGTGTTTTCTCAGAAACTCGCTTTATTATTTTATTTTCTAATAATTTGTTAGGTTATATAATTTTATTAGATTAGAATGCTCTCTCGATTCGTACTACTAGTTTTGGCGAAGACTTGGAAGAAAATTCTGTAATTATTCCGAATATTCGCATCTTGACAGCACTTATTCAGTTTGTAGAAAATAACATTACATGTAACAGTTTCTTTCTGTAAAACAATGTTATTTAGAGGCTATGTTCTTCCCCATGTTTAATTCCGCAAACCACTTTGGCCTGGGGCTGAAGCGATGATACATTGCTTTTTGTATTCCTTTTGGGTGTAGATGCCACTATCATCCGCTGTTTTGAGACTTATATCAATGTATTTAATCAACATCTAAAATACTCCTGTTTGCAGATTGCCACCAATGGATGATCGTGAATCGTGATGTGCGGTTATGTGCCTGCTGATGGACTCGCACTTCATGGTCGTTTTTGTTAAGGATGGCAGGACACCAAGGAGTAACCAAGGACATTAGCCAGTGATAAGCTGCCACTGGGATGCTCATCGTCTTCTAGATGTCATGGTTGGTCATGTGCCTGCTGCCGAGTGGACACACTTTCCAGTTAATGTTGAAGATGCTTATAGTATCAAGGCTCCAAGGATATTGGCCAGTGATCAGCTCATCGTCCTTTGCTTCAACTCCTTTGATGCTTCTTGGAAGACATCACCATCTTGAATTGAAGTGCAACGGTAAGCGAAATTTATCTTCCAACTAACTCTGGTATCTTCTTTGGTTAAACTGGAAGCAGTATGAATCCAATTCGTCACACAGTGACTGAGATGTTTTTTGCAAACACATCCAAATTGTCCACAGAATGTCTTGGCAAAACTGGCTTTTGCTATACTTATAGTGTTTTTTTCTGACAACTTACCCTCATTTAAGAGTCTTTGGTCTCTTAAGTCACATTGATAATCCACCCTATAACATAGGCTATTGGAGCATGTGTTGTGGTCTGCGATTCCTCCCTGATGTAAAAAAACTTAACCTTCCAATAAAGATTTCAACAAATCCGCAACATGAAAGGGCAGGTTTATCCATTTCTGTGGCCTAACCGGCTACTGACAAATGGGTCTGTGATATGGGGCGAGAGGGCGACCTAATCGGTGCAGCCATGCGAGTAACCATGGCTGCAAAGAAACTTCTGGAAGCTTTCATTCAGGTCGGTCTGCTCTTTGTTTCGCTGGGGTTAGGGGCTTGATGAAGGGGACTTCAGATGGAGATGTCAACGTCTCATTTTAAAGACCCCGGGCTTGGGTACAGGGGGAGCCTGAGAGGGCCTAGGGGCTGCCAACCTACCCCTAACCTGATTTTTGAGTCTGCAAGATGACCAGGGTGGGACTTCGATTATCTCCAGAAACCAATTATCTGGCCCCCATTTGGTAGTCGTTGTTCCTGGGGCAACCCGCATGCGCTTGTCCTGATTCCTGAAGGATGCTTTTTGCTGCTGCTGTTGTTGTTTTGTCAAGACCTGGTATTGATTGAGACGAGCTCTGGTTCTGGACGTTGATCGATATTTAAGTCAAGATAGTATCTCGTATCCTGATCTTCTCAAGCTACTTAGATGTAAGATGGCTACAGGATGATACCGGAATCTGATGACCAATACTACAGATTCTAAGGCGATGGTTGCAATCAGTCTGGCATTAATTGAAAGTGTTGAAATTTGTAAGGGGCTAAGTGCCAAAAATGCAAAATGAACTATGAACCAAGTGTACCAAATTCAACAGGTGTTGAAATTCCGTATTTTCACCGGCTTTGTAAAATTTGAACGTCGTGAAAGTGTTATGTAAAATCAAGGAATTTACTGAACCAAATCCAGTAGTTATCATTGCTGAGAAAATGGTCAGGGATAGTCGGGGAAGATTCCGTCTTTGCTCGGAATCAGGGAAAGTCAGGGAAATCCCTCAATGTGCGCTGCATTTTGAACGGCACTTCCAAAGGAAGGTGCTCCAGGTACTAACGAATGATTTATATAAATATTAATACTTTCGTTTATTTTACTGATGAAAAGGCAATTTCCCAGAAATGACTAGAGCCGCAAAAAAAACCTGAGTATTCCCTTTGATGTTTTTGCTACAAAATTTATTTTCAAAAAGTCAGGGTCATTTACTTTGGCTGGGCAGGGAAATGACTGTACAATTTAGCACGAACCCTGCATTAGTTAACATGTAAGTCGAGACGTGGCACACTGGGTCAGTCGTGCATTTTTAGAAATGGGGAATTCCCCTTATTTAAATCGCTATACCGTAGCACTCACTTGTTGCATTTAGTGGTCAAGGAAATTCGTTATAAGAACTGGAAAGTCGAGGAACTTGAAATGTTGCTACGAGTTGTTATACGTTTATTTTTAAAACGTCAGGGAAATCTACTTGGGTTGGTCAGGGAAAGTTAGGGAAATGTTGTAAATTTTGGCACGAAGCTTGAAATCTGATTTCTGGGCGAACCCTGCTGTACCGCCATAGGGGGGGAAGGGATGTGCCTGGAGAAGCAACTCCAGACTTCCTTCCTGCTTCGATTTCGTGGGCCTTTCCACCGGCGTCGACCCGAGTGATCGCGCCCTTAATTGGCAACCCAACTTCCAGCTGAGCTCGGTAATAATTGCTTTATTCAAGAGCGTTTTGGAATCATTGGCCTTTGGGGGAGGCTCTGGAGTCAGAGGAATTCATCTCGCGGGAGTCTTGTCTGACAAAAGAGATGGGGGTCTAAGAAAGCTGCAGAATCCGAAGAGATTAATGCGGCCCGGATTGGGCCATAAAGAGGCGGCAGGGGGCGCCTTTTCTCCGCCACGGACAATGGGTAATTGAGAATTGAAAAGTGGTCAGTGCGGTTTGCATCCCACTGGCCCACAAAGAGGAATTACAATGTTGTAAAATGTTATTGGATTTCGGATTCCCCTTGGCGCTGTCTGTTCCCCTTGTTCTTCTTCGCCTTTTGGCCCCGGGAAGATGGGGGAGGGGGTCACCTCCCCAGCATTAAAATGCAAATGCAAACTAGGCAAAACAGTGATATTCAATCTGGTTCTGGCCAGGTGGCTTGTGCCAGTGGTCATGGGATCTCTACAAAATTTAGTAACGTAAGACTGAGTGCCTGTGTCACTGATCATCAGGATCATCTTGATGAATTTGCAGATAATATCAAGATCCAGAACTCGGTGCCAGTTTCAGGTGCTGGGATTTCAAGGGGGAGAAGTTTTGTGGTTTTTGGGTCAACGACTGTTTTAACAATGATTTTGTGTTTAATTTGCCATCGGGGATTCCTCCGGGATTTAGTACTGTACAATCGTCTTATAAATTTGAACATAATTAAAGATCCAGAACAAAGAGCTAATTTCAAGGTGGGCAAATATTTTTTGAGAATTTTTAGTAAATCGGATTTTTTAATAATAGCTTTTCATTGTACTATCGGTGTCCCTCCAGGATTTATCAATGTAAAATCATGTTATAAATTACGAAGTAATTAAAGATACAGAACCCAGTGCCAATTTCCAGCGCTGTAATTTCAAGGTGGTTTAATATTTTTTGAGTGCAATTTTAATAAATCAATAATTTTAAAAATAGTTTTTCATTCTATTATGGGGGTCTCCCCAGAATTTATTCATGTGAAATCATCTTAATAGATTTGCAACTAATCAATTCAAGATCCTTGAACCAGTCCCAAGGTGATTTCAAGGTGGACACAATTTTACTCGGTGAATTTTGGGCCAATCGCTTTTCTCTTTCTTATTAATGTTTGTTTTTCATTGTGCTATCGAGGTCTTTCCAGGATCTGGTAATGTAAAATCATTTTTATAAATTTATAAATCAGGTTAAGAACATGGTTTTTAAATGATTTACATTCAAGAATTTACAGTAGGCTTATGATAAAAAATTGTCCTAAATTGTCCAGGATGCTGTCCATTGAACGGTTTTTTGGAACCCAAAGTACATGTACCGTTTTTGCCCCTTTGAGATGGACGTTTTAATGTCATCAATTCAGCGAATTACTCGCACCCCAAAAGGTGTTTGTCATCCTGTCGTGACCAATCGGTGAAAGCCATTGTTTCATCCGCCAGCCCCAATTTTTGGCATCTCACCCCTGGATCGAGGTGACTCATCGATGCACAAAATTGGGTTAACATTTCACGGAGGCATTCAAGGGGACAATATCGATCTTAATGACATCCATGACTAAGAGTCGATGAGTGCTCTGCAGAGGTGCTTAGAATGGAATTTTTATCCATTTTGAACTGGCTCTTCTGGTGGCATTGAGCGTTCTTAAAATATGTTGAATGATGTCAGAACCCTTGGAGCACGAGAAAGATGTAGATCATGGTCAAGTTGCTTTGTTTTTCTCGTGACACAGGTGTGTCGCCCACGTCTTCAAATCAAGAAAATGTGTCCCATATTTCAGAATTATGCGCACTTGACGTCTTGATTGTAAATGTCTTTAGATGTAAACGTGGTTTATTTGACTGCAGGCCTATACTGTCCAAATCCACGCAAAAATAGATGTTATCAAGGTCTGTCAGGTCTTGCTCAGACGATGCATTAATTATGGCTTTGGGAGGAAAAAAACGTTTTATGTTAATTGTTCAAAATTTTAAAAAATTCACACTAATTTATTTCTTGAAAGTTTTATTTCCTGACAAAAACTAACATAGACATTGGGCTGATTGGTATTTCAATTATCAGATATTTTATCAACAGTCCAGAATTAGTTAATGGTTAGTATTTTAGGTACCCCCAGATACAGTATAATCTACTGTATATACCAGATATTTTATCAACATGTAAGCCTATCAGCAGTCCAGAATTGGTTACCGGTTTGTATTTTATGTATCCTTCAAATATCAATATACCAGATATTTTATCAACATTTATCAGCAGTCTAGAATTGGTTACTGGCTAGTATTTTAGGTACCCCCAAATATTGATAGTACATGTAGCCTATACACATTGTATCAACATTTTAGCAACTTGTTCTTCTCAAAAATATACAGTACATGTAAATGTGAAGTACAAGATAGGCCTATACCACATAGTTTTTCAACATGTTGCCTGTCTGCAGTTTGAAATTGGTTACCGGCTAGTATTTTAGATATACCTCAAATACCTACGTGTGTATAATTCATGCACATGAATATACCAGGTGTTTTATCTTCAAATCTGAAATCTATGAAGGCTCATGCTCGATTTCAAGAATGAACTTCTCAAAAATGCACGAATTTCACAACATGCAAAGGGGGTCTGTGAATGAATGAGTCACATCCACGATGTTGACCCTGGTGGGCACTCATCTTTGTCGAAAATTCCAGGCGGCTGATCACCCTCATTGTCTTTATTTACTCGCAAGTGTGTAATTTAAGCTGGTTCAGCTTCCCTCGGCCGGAGTCCGGGGTCGCCCTTGTCCCATAAACACCTGTTTATGGCGCAGTTTTGGGGCAGGGTGGCTCTCCCTCCCACTCTCATAAACTGCCGTCCAGAATGATAGGGGCACGTAACACCTGATTGTAGGCTGTGTCCAGCCATAAAGATCCGCTATCAGCCCGAGAGCGTCGTAATGCAGTCACCAAAATGTCCGCCAGTGCGTAAATAACGCCCAGGAATGCTCGCCCAAATCTATTACACCTTCGCCCAGCCCCTCAGCTGGCCATAAAAAATGCAAAAGGTGGCTTGTCAACAGATCTTACAGACGAATCTTGGCTGTATGTTCACATTCCTCTGCCTGGCGTCCATTAGCACATGCTCCTGACATGGGTGATCCTTGTTTTGGGACAAGGAACATGGAGGTGGGGCACTTAGGACGTTCAGTTTTAGTCTAGTGCTAGCTTTAACTCTGATGCTTACTCTGGGGGTAATGAAAAAAATGTATAACTCAGACTGAATCTGTCAATAATGACCACTAAGTAGTAGCCTACATAAATATGGCGTCATAAGGTCGAAAGTGCCAAATTGATGTTGATCAAAATGTAGAAAAAGTCATTTTCAGGTTTTGGATTTATTGCGGACTTGTTAACACGCAGTACAAGTGTTCGTAAAAAAGAGACATAGGCCTAGTACTTATTTTTAGGAAGTATCACGTGTGTGACTGCGCAAATATTATTGCAGTGTTTATGGCCATGCAACGTCCTGCCTCCGTTGCAAGAGGGCAAGAGCAATTTCGCAAAATTTGTATTTTTAGTTTAGCGACCCCGGGTGGGCCTTGCTTCATGAGGCGGATCCAGTTCTCTTAAAAAACACCGCATTTTGAAAGGCGAACAATTTTCTGCCAAAGATAAAACAAAAAAGACAATACCCATTGGTTGGAAACCAAATGGTATCTACAATATTTTGTATTGTAAAATCAAGGACTTAAGAAATTAACATTTAGCATCAAATGTTGTAAGAAAAGTTGTCAATTTAAGAGAAGTTTGTGCATGTTTAATCATTTTTAAAAACTTTTAAGCTTTCGGCTTTCGGCTTTTCATCACGTTAGTGAAGGAATTGGCTAAAATTCATGTGCGATTATTTTTTCCAAAAAATTATACGTACAATATTTGGAAACATTTGTAAAAAGATGTTGCAAAAATTCAGCAGATGCGTTCATCTAAAAATAATCAGGGAATTTAAGGCAGCATGACCTGAAATTCAGGGAAATTAATGTTTGTAAAAGCAGGGTCAACCTGGAACATTGCACTGTCTCAAGAGACAGTTGATCAGTCTTCAAACCTGGTCTCTCAAAAACTGCTCTATAGGCTACATGATGTAATCATTCCTTTTCCAACTGATACCTGACTCTGCAAACGTCCGTAAAATAAGTATTCTGCAGAAGGTTAGGCTTTGGTAATATTCTGTAACCTGACCTGATGGGCGGAGTTCACAGAATACTGTCCTTACGCAAAAATGTTCTGCATCGACTTTGGGCTACGTCACAAACCCCCCTGAGGCAAGCAAATATCACCAAATCGTACATGGCATAAAATTGTTTTGATTATAGTGTGCTACGAAATGAGAGCAGGCGGGGATTGTTGCAGGCTTCAATTCCCCCTCCATCATCCTGGACGGATTAACCCACCTTACTGTCACAACCTTCAAAATATCTCCAAGAGGAAATTTGGGGGTCTTCAGGATTGCTGCTTTTTGCTCGACTCAGTCAGTCCAATGGGTCAAACTCTTGCAACATTGCTTTCAACTTTTTTGTTGTTGCGAAAATCTGATATCGTGAAAGAGTACCATTTCCTAAAACCACCATTTTTTTGTCATACTGGGATAGTCCTCCGTCCTGGCAACCCCTTCTCTACCCTGGAGCTACCGCTTGACCAGTGGCGATTGACAGAAGTTGTTGATTTTGGCTGGGAGGCTCATGTGTCGGATGCGAATATTCCCTTATGGTGAATTATTCTAAACTACCTTCACAGCATGGAAGTGCTTGTACCAGCAAAGGCAAACCAGTGCCGATTTGTCATAATCAGTGGTACAAAGGACCGAACATGGCAGAGAACCCCTGTACCAAGCCGCAACAATCTGACAAACGCCAGTGCAAGGCCTTAAATGCCAATGGACATCTACAAGACTGTTGGAATGTTAATACCACAAGTTTAGCAAATGCCATTTGAGTATCACTGAACAACTAATCACTAGAAATATGAAGTTTGACAATGCAGTGTCTGTGACGTCACATAATAGTCACCATCAGAAATGCCCTAAATGTAAACCCACCACCACAGTACTGCGGTTTTAACGAATAAATTGGGTTGATGAATTACATCCCCCTCCTTTCCTGGATATGGTAGGCTATTTACTTACTGTAAGTGGTACGATACAAAGTTGAAATACTGAGTAATGCGTTTCTGTAAATACTGTCAGTACTGCCCAATTGGGCTTCTACATTTACATGTGCTATCACTCATAGCCTCACCTTGTCCTCAATTCGATTCTGGTAAGTGGTCACCATCCACTGACCATTCTTGTTTCGTACTTTATGTACATATACTGTATGTTGCCATTACTAGGCCTATATTACTTTCACTAGTTTTGCAAATTGAATTGAATTGAAATTATATGGTTCTGCACTCTGTCATGGCCTAATGAAGATGCTCTTCTGGAGCTGGGGCAGGCCCTCCATGGCTCTGCCCTTTACAGCCTCAGATGCTCTTGCACCCTTAAACACCACCACCAACTACAAAACCAGACCTTCCCAGTGTTTTGTATGGTTCGCTCCCTGACATGGCTTAGTGAAGATGCTCCTCTGTAGCTGGGACAAGTCCTCCATTTCTCCCTCTTCAGGGCTCTGCCCTTTACAGTCTTAGATGCTCTTGCGCCCTCAAACACCACCAATAGCAACAACGAGACCGCCCACCCTCCCAGTGCCTCAAAGTCATCTTCAAGGGTATTCCAGAAGCTTCTCAGGTGGCCCCAGTTTCCTTCGGTACTCCGGAAGCACCACCATCCCTGAACGGTCTAGGACCCTACTCAACCCAAGGTTTACCAACAGAGCATTAGGTATATCGATTTTGGGCACACGTGCCCGGGTAAATTAACAATGGCTTACCTCCTGGTCTGGTGCTGGCTCCGCTCAGAAGTCCATGGCGTAGGGGTATCGATCCGGGGCGCGTATCCAAGCGTTCCAGAGGCAGGTGCTTCAGGAATGCGGTGTATCCATGGCGTTGCCGCTGACCACCAGATAGGGTCGGGTCGGGGAATTGCAGCTGCACCTCCGAGGGTCGACGATGTGGCCCACGCGAGGGTGACACGGTCTGGGGTAAGCTCTTGCAAGTTGCAACTCTGGCAGTGCAGCACCTCCACCTCCTCTGCACCCCTCGATGCCAGTGTGCGCCGTCCGCCTTTGGGAGGAACCACTTTTGGAGAGGGGGAGATGCCATGGAACTGCTCGGGATCCATGGAAATGAGGAAGGCTCTGGAATTATGCTGATGGAAAATCAATTTTTGAGTCATATCGATGTGCACGCAACGGAATCTGGGGGAGCGATCGATGGAGGCCACGCTGGAGCCAGGAGAGGGGGTTCGGTGCACCAGGAATATTTCTGTTTTGAAATTAATGCCCCTGTGAGGTTATCACAAAGGGGAGTTTACATCAGTGCAAGGGGTCGTCTGTAAAAAACGTGCGTTATAAATATGGATTTTCTACTTCCTATGAAGTGAGACATTTATTTTTGACAAAAGCATAAGTCGTTTTTATCGTATAAAGGACGAAATAAGCATTTCGTCGTCGTTACGTTGTCTCGTAATGTTTATTTGAACAAAAAGGACGTCTTGTTTGTTTTTTCTATGTAAAGGATCAAATACTGATGGCATAATTTTTAATTGGACAAAGCAGACGTCAGTATTCCTATGTACGGGATCACGCATACTGATGTCATAATTTTATTTAGATAACAACAGACGCCATTCTATTTGGGCAAAACAGACGTCATTTTTGCTATGTAACGGATGGAATACTGATCCCGTAATTTTTTGGAGAAAACAGACGTCTTTTTCATTATATAAAGGATCGAATACTGGCTGTTTTATTTGGGCAAAACAGTCATTTTTATTATGAATAGGATCAAATACTGATGTCATGATTTTTATGTGAACGATCAAATAGGCCTACTGATGTCATACGTTTGTTGTTGCCAGTTGACAAAACAAACATTTCTTGCTTCGTAAAGAATACATTATTGATGTCAGTTTTTATTTCTACACAACAGACGTTATTACTACGTAAAAGAGAAAATACTGATGCAATACGTTTTTTTGGACGAAAGAGACGTTCTTTTTACTAGGTAAAAAAGAGTATATGCTGATGACATAATGCGGCTTGCAAATGACTTTAAACTTCAATCTAAAATAACGTCATAATTTAATGGACGATTTGCTTTTCGCTCGTGTTGAAAGTCTGCACATTTTCAGCGCTCCCCAAAATCCACAGAAACAATTCTAATGAGAAAAAGGGAGGCTGGCCGGGGAATGGTGATGGGTTAATTAGTCGAGGCTGTCATGGTAGCCTGGGAACATGTGAAAACACTTATCTGTTCTCAGCTAAGACAATCGTCTTGATGGATGGTTTCGTGAAGGCCAACAGCTCCAAAGTATGTTGCATCCTACGTAATTTACACAGACATGTTCTGCAAGTATGGGTCTTGTTTTTCAGTTTTTCTCTCAAATCTTATGGTTAAGGCTTTGGCAGTCCTCCTATTCTAAATTAAAAACTATTGTGTGAAGTGAAGTCGTTAGTCCTTGAAAGGTCAGTGAGTTTTAATGGTTCGGCGTCCTGTGTCATTGACAATTAGAAAAAAATAGGAAAGAAAACTTTGAAAGTAGGAAAGGTTTTCTGTTAAATTAATAACTTTGTTCAAAATGTGCTCAAACGTCATTTACTGAATGTATTAAGGACATTTTTAAGGTACAGTAGGCCTATATGTATTTAAGTCATTTATTTTTCATTACCAAATCCAGGCTGTAGCCACCCTGAGAAAACGTTTCCAAGGACCTTAGTGAAAGCGTTGCGTAGTTGGTCGAAAATGCTTTAGCTTTTTGGGTTTAAATTGTTTTGTTCCATTAATTTTTGGTCACTTTCATCCATAATTAAATCCATAATCACACGTAATACGAAATGTGACCTTAGCCTTTTTAATTATTAAAAATTGTACTTTATATCATTTCTTAATTTTGGTTTACTAATTGAGTTTAGCTTTTCATTTATTTTAATAATGATTTAATTTTTATATTTCAATGGTTTTATTACGTTTAATTGAGAATCACTTTGAACCATAATTAAGTACACATGGCCTCAGCTTTTCTAATTACATTTATTAAAAATAGTTATTTTTTTTTTATAAATGGATTTTGAATTGCAATTTATTTTAAAATAATTTATTTACACTTATTTTCTTGGCATTTAACCATTATGAAAGAAAATGCAACACAAAATATGCCTTCAGCTATTATTTTTTATTAAATTTTATTTAATCATGTTTTACCATAAATGCTTATAACAATTAATAGAAAATCGTAAGCATTTTAAACAATTAAAAATTTGTTTTGGATCAATTTTTTTATATTTCTAACCATACATCACTTCACGTTTTAGTTTTGATGGTTTTAAAAATTAATTGTTCTAAGACCTTTCAGTCATTGGAACATGTTGGGTTCATTCGTTAAAACAATGTTCCAAGATAGAGACATTGCTTTGTCGAATTTAAATCAACCAAAGGATTTGTAGACTTACGGAACAGAGTTTGAAAAAAAAAAGCATTCTGTAGTTTTTTTGCAAACTGGACAACTGATACTAGTACTGCCCCCTATCCCATCGTCTCCACCCTTTTGCTGCCCAAATGTGACAAGATGCTCTCCCGAACCCCCCAGTTTCTGTTCATATTGGGTGGTCAGCCGAGCTTTTCCTGGTTGCAATTTCCATTTTTGTGGCCCCGGGCTGTTGCTGGAAATCCTCGTGATTCGAACGAAATTACGCAATGTGTAAAGATGTATTTTTCAAATCTGCTGCGGACGCCATCTTGGGTGGCCCAGTAACGACATCGCTGGCCTTTAATTTCTCTCAGCAGGCCCACCCATCTCGTTACCATATTATACAGTATACCCGTTTATGTTGTGTTCCTAAGGCTCGGCTTTAATTGAACCATTTTGAGGAATGATCCCTCCACCTTTATTGATGGCGCTGCCCAAGACAGTGTAATATCACATCCAGGAGGCGCCACACAATTCGGACGCAAAAGTACCAAGAACAGATGTCAAAATGTCCTTAATTTGATCTGAAATGACGTCTTATTTTATTTTTCCAGTGACGTCATTTGAGGACGTTGAATTTTGTCATTTGGACGTCCTTATTCCAATTATGGTTACACCAGAAATTGACCACAAATGGACCAATGCAGTATGGCTATTTATGTCCATTCATGTCCACGACCCGATAGTGGTTCTATACCCGATCATCCATATGCATCAAGGAACAGGAGAGACAGACATGTTGTTTTGATAGCAACGTTTCAACTCTTTGAGTCTTCTTCAGAACAATATTACATCCTCCACACAGTTGAATTTGTGAAAATTGAATTTTCACCATCTTGTGGCTAGTGTTATCGAAGAAAGGATGAAAAAAAAAAAAAAATTGGCTGAGAATCTCCTGGTTCATCCTTTCTTTTATCCTCCACACAGCAAGCATTCTAATCCCGATCATCCAGATGAGTTCGCCCAGGTGCATGTTGGGGCCGAAAGGCATTAGGCAAGTTGTAAACATAGTAGTAAGGTGATATATTGATTTTGAAACCAATATTTATTTAATAGCGCCCACATGTCTCAACAGGCGATGGTGCTGACGCCTAATGCCTTTCTGCCCCAACACGCACCTGGGCGAACTCTTCTGGATGATCGGGATTAGGATGCTTGCTGTGTGGAGGATGTAATATTTCTCAGATTGGACTGAATAAGACTCAAATAAAGAGTTGAAACGTTGCTATCAAAACAACATGGCTGTGTCTCCTGTTCCGTGATGACAACACCTTTTCAGATATGGTCATTCATTAATTTCTGTCCATACCTGGGAAATATACTTAAATTACGTATATTAGGCTAATATTTTGTTTACGACTTACCACTTATTCCATATACATGTATGGTTAGACCAGAACTGGCTACACGCGGACCTATATGGCTAGATATGTCCGTTCATAGCCCATATTTGCCCCTATGTTTATGAGTCCACGTGTGGCTAGTTATGGCACATGCATGGCCATATTCAGTTTTTCCACCAGGGTAGCAAATCAGCTTTTTGCCCTTTATAGCATTAAAATTTGTCCCTTTTGCCATCAAACTGGAAAAGAATGTCCAATGAGAGACGATGTAACAGACTTACATTGAAACCTGTCAAATTGACCACCTTGCCACTTTCAATGAAAAAGCCTAACCTACATGTATACTGCTAATGCTATTTTTTAAATATGTTGACCACCTGATTGCATCGAGCGATTTTGTCCGGTCCCGTGGGTGGTCGATATAGAAAGGTTTCACTACCAAAAACTCCCAAAAATGGCATACTTTGGACGTTCCCCTAAGGGGTGGCTTGCGGCCAGCGTTTTAGGAGGGCGTTCGAAGCCTAATATTGACATCGTGGTGGCCACGCCCACGCCATCCATTGGCGCAATTTCACCTGCTATGATTAATGAAAATCGCCCGACCGTGGCTTTGTTTGCCCAGCCCGCACTCGGGGGCGCTGTTTTTTTGCGGGGTTTTCGGGGAAGAAACCCGAAACCCCTGATTGATTAGGCGCTTTTCCTGCAGGCCATGGAAGGCGATGGTTGAGCGAAAAGATGGCGTTTTCGGTGTCAAGTGTCCTCTTCGACTCGGGTGAGCAGCGCTCTCTCCGCACCGGGACCACCCAGACCCCGCTCGAAACTCGAATTACACCCGTGGACGTCCATCTTGTCCGCCCCCTTTTCCTAACCCCGAAAAAACACGAGATGAAAAAAAACAAAACAAAAAAAAACGCTAATTGTGGCAATTTTGGATGCGAAGAGGTTGGCCATCAAAACGTTCCACGCTGCACGCTTGGCGGTGTTTGGCCAAGCGCTGAAGAACACCAAGTGCAGTGCAGAATTTGCGAGCACTTTGAACAGGAAGTGAACGCTTTCTGAACACGTGGTGGTGGCACGCTTTCAGGAATCTGGTCGCGTTGGTACGTTGACACGAAGAGGTGTCTGAATTAGGTGCAAATGTTCCAAATGAAAGAGTTGTAAAAGGTTTCGATAACCGATTTCTAAACATGTCGTGTTGGCATGCTTTCATGCAGTTTTCTAAAGCATGTGCAAATAATCCAAATGCAACATGTCAGTAACATATGGCCTGTTTTTATGAAGACGTAGCCTATGTAGCACATGTGCAAATGTTCCAAATATGACATAAGACATGTGCAAGTGCTCCAATTACTACATAAGACACGTGAAAATGATCCAGTTGCAACCTGCCAATGGTGCATTTATGAAGACGTACATGCATATAGCACATGTTCGAAATGTAATATTAACATGTTAGTAGCATGTTTCCAAAAGCAACCCTTTAATGGAATGTTTGTTTCCATAAATACAGTATGTATAAAACATGTGAAGACGTTCCAAATGCAACATGCGAATGACACGTGAAACATGTGAAAATATTGTAATATAGTTCATGAATGATAAAAATGCTTATGCATGCAGCTTATTATGGGCTCATAAACAAAAATAGATTTTTTGCAAATTTGAGTACAGCTTGCAATGAAACCGGTCCTCACGGTGTTAAGATGAGAAATTATTTCGAAAAAGAATTCACGAAAATATGATAGGGTGGTGGTTTTTCGTGCTCGAAATTTTCGTGTGGTTCATGTTCGTGCTCAGCGGTAATCTAGCAGGGAATCTATGAGGCTGGAAAATTCGTGGTATTTTCTGGAAACGAGAGGAAAAAAAAAAAACGCCAACGGTATTTTTTTAATTTGTTGAAATTAGATTTGCTGCCAAATAACTGGCAATAAAGGCACTGTTTATGGCGGCTTTTATTGCTCGTTCCAACAAGAATTTCGGGTAAAAAACTCGAGGAAGCGTAATTTGCATTTGTATCTTCTTGATATTTTGTTTTTACTTTTCGGAAACAGCTTAGCGTGCGTTGTTAACAACCTCCGTTATCACTTTTTGTTACGCAATTTCATCTCAATATTTGAGTGCATAATTACCCTCGATACTTGAGATAATCTCAAGTACATGTACGTGCAGTTGATAGCTTGGACAAGGCCGCTTCCTTTATGGGAATTATCAGAAAAGTTTGAAAAATAACTTCCAGGCTCATGCTTATGGGGATTTTGTTTTGATTTTCTGGGAATGTTGTCATGTTGCACTTCTTTAAGGGTTGTCTGCACGTGTCCAAGAGGTGTCTTGGACAATTCTTGAGACGTGTCTTTGATAACTCTTACTGAGACATGCCTTGGACAATTCTTGCTGAGACATGTCTTGGCCAAGTATTTTAGAAAACATGTCTTGGCCAAGTATTTTAGAAAACATGTCTTGGACAAGTATTTTAGAAAACATGTCTTGAACTAGTATTTTGTGAAAACATGTCTTGGACTAGTATTGGTGAAAACATGACTTGGACTAGTCTTCTTGATACTATGTTTTCAAGAAGACTTGTTCGAAACATACTTTTAAGGATGTGTTCAAGAATACGTGCCCAATCCATGTGTTCAAGAATACGTGCCCAATCCATGTGTTCAAGAAGACATGTCAAAAGGAAGACATGTTAAATGCATGTCTTCACATGTTTTTACCCATGGCAAGGCTGCAGACTACTGTACTTCCCAAGAACCAAAACCAGAGTTGGTTGTACAATTCCATCGCCACCGTTCCCACCGCCAAATTGGGTGGCGCCTTATCGTGCTCGTGAAACAATCCGTGCAGGGGATTTCCCGATAACCCGAGACGCGCGATATCGCCGACCTCTCGCGAGCAATTGCCCGGGTTCGTTTCCCGCCACCAATTCACCTGAAGCAGCCTGAATCCCTGCTGGGCCGCAGAATCCCACGTAGACATTTGATATGCGGCGAAACGTGCCCACCCAAGAAGGCTCATCTTGGATTCACTTTTGCTCCCTGCCTCCCGTCCAATTGTTTTTTTAAAAACCATAACTGCAACTGCAGTCCTATTTGGATATTGATAACCCAGCCTGGAGCAATGCTTTTATTGCTGCTTCAACGACGCCAAGTGATTTTTTTTAGCAAGATCCCTCTGAGCTGGCCAATATCTCAAGCGATGATGGTCATTAATACTGCAATTTATGAATATGGCATAAATAACGCTTGCATAAATGTGACGGTGCCAGGTTTCTTGCTGGACCTGTGATGCATGACTCTTCTGCAAGCTCCGCCCTGGTGGAAAATAAATGGTTGCTGGCAAATCCTAAATTGCACCGCATTTTTAGACATCTATTAGGCGTTAATGACATGCATGAGATGACGTCTAAGACGTAAATTTGGAGTGTAAGTGACAATGCAGGGCTTGATGCTTTCGTCTGTTCTGAAATTGATTGCATGTTGGTGGGTAATTGAGTAGCATCATGCTAAAAATTATCGTTTAGCAAGCCGTCGGTTTAATTTGCCCTAAGGATTTGCAAAAGAATGTGTCCTTAATCAGAAAGTGACAAAGTTTATGAAAAAAATATACAGATGGATTCGTGAGGAGTGGAAACAACTTTATGGGGTAGTGGCGACAATTTCGAGTAAAAAAGTTCAAATGTGTCCAATTTTCAATGGGTGTGGAGTTACAGCTGTTTGAATGTTACACTCCCAAATTGATTGCATTTATTGATGGTTTAATTGATACATGCAAAGTACTGTTGAATATTTCCACATAGCGTATCATTAAAATTGAATTTACACGGTAACATGTAAATGCCACTTGTTTAGGTCATTATGCCTTCAAAACTGTGCGAATGCATTTTGACAAGAGGAAAGAGTTCTCTTATGGATATTGGTATACCGTATAGCACAGATAGGATATCGCAGACAGATACAGATACGATATCGCAGGTTGGACGCATATTTCGCAAAATATTCTGCCTATAGGTAATAAGTGTGACAAAATCGATCCGGTACTGGACCGATCCCATTCAGAGGCTAGGTAAAATGGCCGTTGTGGTCCCAAAAAAATCTTCACAATGCATTTCTATTCTTGGATGTAAACAATGTCTGTACCTGGTTCTCTGAGCATGTTGGAGCTGAAGGACTGCATTTCTGGAAAATCATTGGCGATGATGGTTCCTTGGGCAGTTGTTTAGAGATGGCTGAAAGGAATCCGTGCCTTGCCTGGGAATTATCGATTTTTGGGGCTGGTTTACTTTCACTCTGGGTTCTGTGGACAACTGAAGCTATGGCAAGGCAAAAATAAGAATCATCTTTTAAAAATGAAGTCCAATAAAAGCTCAAAATACTCCAGTTGGCCATGTTGGGATATACTACAGACAGAGATTTGCTAAAGAGCTCTTGAGCAGTCTTGCGAAGTCTTGTGAAACATAACAAAATTTGGGGACAAGTTTCCTTGGAGCACTACGGGTACTAGTAAATAAAAATAATAGCACAAAATTCAACAGAAAAAAGCAATGGCGTGTTTAAAAACTAGGGTCAATCCTTTATTAGGACAATTTGACTTCAACATAAATTACAAAAAAGAAATAAAAATTAAAAGAAAGTAGACGATTTGTATAAAACTGCTGATTTATTACAGTGCATTAACCAATCTAAAGTCGGTGTCTTTAGGGCACTTAATTTTTTAATACAACGTAGGAGAAATTTAAAGTTTTAAACAAAGTCAACAATTTAAGGACATGTTTTTATTAATTATTTAAATAGTTATCCAACAATGAAAAGTTTACATATATTTTCCCTATTTTTCAATACTGTCCATTGAGCAGTGATTGCAGGGCTCCCTCTGACCTGGAAACATGTAATTGTCAGGGAAGTAGGATCAACCTGGGAACGTCGGGGACATTTTAATCTTTCATGCAAAAATCAGGGAGAAATTCGTTGGCTAAAATGCTAGCCTTGAATGACCCTTATCTCAAAAGATTAATTCTTTTGATGCTGCTCAAGAGATAATTAATGATTTCAAAAAAGCATTCAACTTTTTGAAATAACAAATTACTGATTGATTTGTTAATGTTTCTTTCCACCACGTTTATACATGAATAATAAAATGAGATGTATACAGAATTCAAATGTTTATGGAATTCACATTTTTGATAATCAGGAAAATTGAGAATCAGCGTCTTCTGAAGAACCTTTCTAAATCAATGACAATTCAGGGAGTACCTCCTTTAAATATCCGTCCATTCTTGACAATGTCACCTGTCACGCTTTAACTAATTCTTGATTGGATTTGCCAAATTATCCGCGGCACATACACGGTCTTATTTTACTATTATTCCTCCAAAGTCATTCACTTCGACTTGCAGGCCT
>JAQIXS010003058.1:0-19525 GCA_034700785.1 Rossiulus vilnensis
GAACTGTTTCGACAGTTTTAGTCTGCCACATACCATTCCTGGGTAAATCGCGGGTGGAGTAAGCCAATGACATACGTGATTGCAGTCTAGAATGAAGGAAATTGGATCTATCGTTCATATTTTTCAAGTTTCACTAACATTCATATTTAATCACAGATCACAAGCCACTTATGCATATATTTTATGATTAAATAAGACTTGGAAGCCCTACGGAAGGTCACTAAACTGACTATCTTTTCACTGGTATGCATTTCGACAAACGCGAGTACATGTTTGCAAAAGGAAACCTCGAGGTTGTTATTCTCTCCATATGATTATACGCTTCAGTCAACCTTATGATAACCCTTCTCTTAAAACTGTGAAAATGGAGTGTTAAATACTTAAAAAACGTACGACCCTCCAGCGTTTTCATCTTGTTTCCAGGCCAAATCCCTTTTGGCGACATATGTGGTCGTCTACAGTTGTTCGCGAAATAACACTCATTTCACGTGTTTCATAATGCATTAGAAAGCTGCTTTAATGCTATGGTGGCACACGTGTTAAGTAAGCCCATAAAAAGCAATTTTTGGATACTGCATTTTTTGCCTATAATGCCGGTCTATAATCAATACACCTTTATTAAAACAAAATTACACCTCTGTTTTTCGGGGGGTTTTTTCTTAAAAAATGTTCAATATATTAGCGGTTGCATGGTCCATAACGAAAATATGAGTTTGAGCTCGTATGGATGGCCTACTAAAATTTTAACAGGTAACTGCAAAGTACAGTGTACTTAAAAAAGGAAAGTGGTACGCAGTGGGTTGTGGCTCGGTATTAAATATCAAAAATTTTACAGGGATATTCGTTCTCATAGTTGTTCATCTTCCTATTTTATAAGGCTAATCATTAATGAATTATAATCAAACTTAATGCATGGCTATAAAACACGCAGGGACTGCTATATTTAAACATGGGAAAGTACCAAAGCGCTACCATATTTTATGGTTATATCACGCATTATTTTCCAAGGCTGCAAAATTGATTTAAGCAAAGTTTCCACAGGCGAGTGTTTCGCGAATACAGCGTTTAACAAATTAGAAATAAAATTAGCAATGTATTAATAAGCTTATTATTGTAATTAAATTTAAATATCTGTTAGCATACTTTTTGTACTAACATTTTAATTGTCCAACGATAACACCAGTCATGCACATTAAATTCAATGCAAAGTTAACCACATTCTCATGACAAGCAAACATTTAAATGGCCGTTTACATTAATCCTGAATTGACTTTGAAAACCAGTTATCGTTTTGGTTTTAATCGCCTTGGCCTTTCAACTGTCAACCGTTACGATCAACTGCATCAATTTGAGTGCATCGACTTTTAAAGTCCTATTTACATAAATATAACGATCAGTTAATAGCAATGCTTTCAAAATACTTTTCTAAATAATTTTTACCCTGAGGTGATCAACTGTCAATTATCAAGTTTAAGGTCTAACGATCGAAAACAGACGTCAACTGCATTTAAAGTCATGCTACGTGTAAATGTGACATTATTTTAGTGATTTAATTCAGTTTGTAATTAATTTAAAGTGATTTAGCATGCATATGACGATATGTGCAAAACATGAGGATATTAGTATCTGGTCCTTTTGCTCCTTACATTAACAAATAAACTACCGTTATCTAACCTGGTTAGATTACGGAAATTTAATTTGCCTATGATGATAGTAACCATCAAAATGCGGCGGTAACCGGTAAATTAAAATTAAAATAAAAACATGGGTTTATGGATTAAGCCCTTACCACATGGCATACTGTTAATCTTTGCTGACAGTAGGATACTAAGTTGCATTGAATTTAGACGAGACGGCATGGTAAAGGATTAAAAACGTTTTGAGAAACCTTATTTATGGGCGGCCCCTTAAATACTTATCAAATCGTTTCCTTGCAATTTTAAAACCAAAACTACGGAAGTCAGCAGTTGCAATCAGGACAGTCAGTAACTGTCCATCATCAGATGTTAGATCGATAATATATACTGAATTTTTTGTGTGGACATTGTATTATCAAGTACTTAACGAAAATTTTGTACTGTAATACAAGCACCTGAAATATGCAAAATAGTAGTTTGGCAGCTGTTATCTGGAGTAATATTATAATAATAATATGAGAATATGCAGAGGTTTCAACAATGCAAAGCTAAGCCACAAAATGAAACGTTCACGAAGTTCGCCTTTCAAAATAACCACGCTTTTCATGAAACTGTACGTATTTTTTTATCAAAACTTGTTTATGACACATTATGCAGTATATTTTCTAAATAAAAATCAGAATTAATTATCGCAACTTTATTTCTTCCAATCTGATAACAACTCTGCTTGAATACATAATTGCAAAACACGGTGGCGGCATCTTTGGCGATAATTGATTAGTCAAAAACTCATTTTTTGCCAGCCACTGAATTTTTTTTTTAAAGCAGTTTTCGGTTGCTACAAAACACCTTAAATGTATTCATGCAGCATTCTCACTCAATAACCTTCTATTTTAGGAGGTACAGTGCACATGTATTTCGAAAATTGTTCCAGATTAATAGACACGAATCTTGCAATGCTTCTTAACTTATGACATTTTTGAAATATCTGTTGAAATTCTACAGCTAATTTCCCCCAATTCACCCACCCCACCCCAAAAAAGCATCAGTTGTGCACGCTTCTATTTTGAGTATTCAATTAATGACACTGCATCACTGCGCTTAAGGTATTTTCAAAATGCTCTTCACCAGCAAAACCAATACCAAGTAATTGCTAACTAATGGGTTCCTGAATAATAATCTGTTATATGCTCATGGAAGCATAGAAACAGCCGTATAAAGATTTTGGATGCTTTTGCTCTTGAAGTTGCCTACAGTACACCCACATTTAACAACGAAAAAATCATGCATATCAAACACAAATGTTCTTAAACGTTTCCAAATTGTATTGAGAGAAGAAATGAACAACACTAACATTTTTGCGGATTTTAGCAAATGACATATTTGCACTATGTCCAGCAGCGTCATTAGGAATTACTACCAAAGTAGCTTTCGTATAATTATACTCAATAACGGATTAAAAAAATGATATCAAGTAGCCTTAACTATTACAGTTATTTCCAGCATGCTACAAATATATACTATGTATATTTCGTAAAATATTTATGCCTCCTTATAAGCTGTTTTTTAATAAATGATGATTTTATTTTTGTAGCAAAGGAAATTTAAACCACGATATAATTTATATTTCGGTGCTTTGCACTGAATTGAAAACTGTAAAAATACAGTAAATTAAATATCATTGCTAACCAGTCCAATGTGTTTTTTTTTCGAAATTTTAAGGATCAGAAACAGATGCACTAAGTGAACTAAGTCTTCGGGACATTGATTATTTATCGATTAGAGTAAATATAAAGCAATTAAAAGAAAATACAGTAATACATAATGCAATTAATAAATAGCAAATCAATCATTGGGCTTAATATGAAATGAATCGTTACTTTTCGTTAGACGTTCTTAGAGATTTTAGTCTTTATTTACAAAATTTAAGCTTTCCAAGTGGGAATATTGCCCTATATCATCTACAAATACAACGTACATATGCGATAGAATAAACATTAATTTCGTCCAGAACTGTCGCCCAACACAACTAGATAGTATACTGCTATTAATTAGTTCAAACCCATTCTCCTTACTCGTAAATAAGATTGACATATTTAATTTGTAATTCAGTAAGACGATATCTAAGCTTATTAAAAAATGTAATTAAAATAATACTCTTTTTTCCAAACGAATGTTAACACGCAACCGATGTGAACTGTCTTTGTTTCTCAGGCTAAAAAATATCCGTATCATGTCTATATACATGCATTGCATATAGCAAAATACATGTTGTATCGAGCCCGGTAAAATACATAATTGTAAGACAGAAATAAAAAAACACCGTTTATGAGGCAATACCAGTTACACTAGCATTTTAAATAATTCAATCTAATTAAATCATTTTAATTTAGGTAAAAGTAAAACTATCAGCAATATCAAAAAATGAATGTAAAAATATAAAGGAAATGAAAATAGATTTTCTCAAAATATCTATTAGTACATGAAGTTATTTTCCAAAAATCTCAAAAGCGATAAATAAGTGAAAATAACTTCGATTACACATGATGTCGATTTAATTTCGTTGTGTGTCTGCAAGTTGTCTATTGAATCAATATTTATAAATTAATTCATATTAGGTATTATAATAGAATATTTATTAGAATTGTATTATATCGATAAAAGTATATTAAAAGTGTATTTTAAGCCCAATTTCAAGTTTTGAATTTTCCTCACTGTCTTGACTTTTTATTAATCAGCATATTTTGTTAAAAATGTAAATTTTGAAATGATTCTTGCATTGGATTTTTAATATTTAGTTTTCATATATGTGTTCAAAAACCCAGATTTTTGCTTTTTAATCTCCGATCTTCAAAATACCAACTCTTTTCTCCTATCACATCCAAACATTATATTGAAAATTGCCTGGTAAACAATAAGTATAACGTTCATGAATCATTTTAGCAAAAGTTAGTGTAATTACCAAAAATGTAAAAGAAATAATTTTAGCCCTACGGTATATAAAACGAACAGCTGCATTTTTTCATACTTATAAGCAAAATGATTTTCAAGAGGGAAATGAAAACTAGAAAGACATTATTCAATTTGAAATAAACCAGATAAGAGATGGCAATAAGCGTGACCAGGATGCATTGACGAACACCGCATTATAAGCCACTATTGTTGGGATTAAAAACCGAAATAAAATTAAATAAAATAAGGCCGGGCCACTCACGGCTATACATTTTAATATAAATTGTTAGCATTCATGGATGGAAGCTTCCTCGACGGCCATTTATATTAAATGTTGAGTTTAGCTGTTACATGCATGAGGAAGCTAAACATTTTTATTTTGGTTTTCTTTTTCCTATAGGTGCCAATGCAAAGGTAACATGTTTAGATTTTTTTCCTGTATTATCTTTTTATCAATTTTCTGATGTGCAGATATTAATATTAATTCGAGCATTCTGCTTATCTTGTGCCGTTGGTTTAGCCTCTACCTTCTTAAGAAATCAAAAAGCTATATAAATTGACTTGTTATTGAAAAAAATAAGCAGCGTTTGCCATAATGGCCTGGAATTAAAGTTTGAAAACATCCAAAAGTTTTAGGCTTTTCATTTAGTACGTTACTCTATTATATACATTATATTCCAAAATTGACAGCCATGTAGCACATAGTTAAAGTTAGATAATTTATTTGGCTAAAATGACAAACTTGAATAGGGAAAGTTTAATTTAAACGAAGTCTATTTAAGGTCAGTATAGGCTAATATAAAATATTTTAAAAATAAAGCAAATGCTAATAGCACGATTTATCAGATAACATGATTGAGAAATTACGTCATTAAAGAAAACCAAGTCATTAAATTGTAAACAAATGATCAATACACGACGTTTCAATTACTAATTAATGTAGTTGCTAAGTTTATTTTCCCACAAAATTAAACGTATTTCTTCCCCTTTTCATCCATTTATGATTGCATTTTTTATCATTAAATAAACTTATAAAAACTTCCCAACGTCATTACTTAGCCTTTCAATTGGAATGATTTGAACCAGCTGCACCAAGTTTATTAAACTACATTAAAAGCATTCTTTCACTAATGGCAGAGTATTTTAAAAAAATCAGAAATAAGCTTTACAAATGTGCAAAACGAACGAATCGTAATTTCGTATTTCTTTTTTGGTTCTTAAAAGAATTTACTTTATTGAGTAAGACTAGACATTTGGTAGCAAGATGGGCGAAGAAAATTATTGACAAGGGGTGTCTTCCCCTTGAGCTATTCGGCATTCGCTACTGATTCTCTTGCTTTATTATACAAAGGATTTTAACTTACTATCCCGAAAACACTTTGTTCTAGCTAGTCGGAAGTTGAGTAATTCTGTCGAATGTAATAATTAGGAAGTGTGTTTTAGGGAGGAAAAAGCAACATGATTCTTTGTATAATCATAATAAACCCATAGTAAACAATAA
Source organism: Rossiulus vilnensis (assembly GCA_034700785.1). Classification (NCBI taxonomy): domain Eukaryota; kingdom Metazoa; phylum Arthropoda; class Diplopoda; order Julida; family Julidae; genus Rossiulus; species Rossiulus vilnensis. The sequence goes on from JAQIXS010003058.1 coordinate 6,091, forward strand.
AATGAAGGTAGTTTAATGCATCCTTTTACCACAATTATGACAAAATAATTTAAAAGAAACACGATCCTTATTCGTTTTAGTAGAAATCATGGATTAATACCAAGTTTTCCTCCACATGATGACAACTTGCAGATTTAAAAAAAAATTGTTTTGATAACTCAGCAGAACGATTTCATGTTTCCTGATTAACAAACTTGTCATTTTTAGCATCCTACATATGTTTACAATAATGAAACAAAACGTCCAGACGTCGCTTGATGTTCGTTTTTAATTCCTTTGTACTTTCTAATTTCCAAAGAGGTTTTGTACTATAGGGGAAAAGCGAGCTTAGCAAGTTTATTCAGTTGTCAGCTTATGCTTGTCGGTTAAATTAGTACGCTTATTGGAATGAAAATGCGCTCCTTGATATGTAGAATACGCCCTAAAATAAGTTCATTTCTGTCAATGGTTCAACTTATAAAAATGTATTAAGTTTACCAGGCCCATAACCAGGCTATTTTAGGGTGAGAATTAAGGCGTCACCGAGGGAATCACACCGACGATTAAAATCTGTTTCACTCTCCAATTAAATGCATCTGGCCAGGAAACTAGACCATAGACATATCAAACGCATATCGTGGTCTTGCATAAACCATACACATGTTTAGGTAATTATGCGCTTGAGATACAACTATATCAATAACTGCAAAGATATCGTAGGCTACTTGTTAACATCGAAATACGGCATAATATAAAGAATAGCCATATTAATCACCTGCTAAGAATGTTGCACAAGTTTGTCCCCGAAAAAAATTTGCATTTATCGAAATATAGAGCACGCATTCTTTAAGCGTAAATAATAACAGTAATTAATCTGAATAAAAACAATAATATTAATGAATACGCGCTTCTTTTTTCATCTATAAAATAAAAATACCCTCAATATTTCCAACCCTTAGTGTTTATGAACAAAAAAATCAATCGAATATTTTATTGTGAACAAAAAAAACTAACATAGTTTAACCGAACATGTTCTAGTTTTGCCCACAAAAAAATGCAATTATCTATAAATTAAATCGTTTCTTAAGAGTTAATTAGGATTTAAACAACCAATTTATATTACTATAAAGAAGATAATTAAAGTTTACATTACTAAAAATAATTTGACGCTCAAAGGAAACTTCCCAATAAATTTAAGATTGTTCGTATCTACATGTACGTTAAATATCTGCTGTGTCACCTATGTTTGACCATTTTCTTACTAAGCAGCCTTCTAAGAATCATCCAAAAAAATCTTATATTGTAAAAAGAAGACATTGCTCATTGTGACTTTTGGAAAAAGTACTGTCTCAAGCAACGTTCAAGTGTCTTTGAATAAGACGAAAAATATAATAACAACAAACGAAAATGGAAAAAAATAAGACAATGTCAATACTTTAAAAAAAAATGCAAAATTTCAATACGACCTTACGGTCGTAAAATAAAATCTTGTTTCGCAAACAAGTGCTCTTCTAAAAAGCCATAAATTAAGCCGTAGGAGAATGGTAGCCCTGACGTCATTTATTTTAAAGTATTTTTATGACGTCACTCTGCACGATCAGTCTGTTCTAAGTTTCTGCAAAACGCTGTATAAGGAAACGTTTTTACACGTAAACCAATATAAGTATCTCTTGTATAAATCTCATCAAATCACTCAAGTTGTCAGTTCAAAATGACACTGATTTAAATTTTATTTAATTTCAAAGTAATATTCGATTACATAGTTTTAAAAAAAGCAAAAAATAATTGAAATTTTTAAATACTTACAACAAAAATATTGAACAATCTAATGATGACCTGGCATAAGCGAGAGTCACCTCTCAAATAACAAATTCACCAGCTAAAAATTATCAAGTTTTAGTTCCTCATTCCACTGGAACAGAATGTTCCGTGTTTTTTACGCCATTAAACAGGGTGACCATTGGAGATTCTAGTGACCTAAACGCTTCCATACGCCTCAAAGACCCATACACTTTCACGGATTTGTGTTAAAAAATATCAAGTTTCATTGTTTGTGACCGTATATGGAATCGTTTTAGCCTGTAAAATGAAACACTAACATAACACTAAAAAGTCGTTATAGCGAAACGCCGTATAACGAAGTACGAGTGTATGTTCATATTACAGCTAAGTTGGACAGTTTAAACTCTGTTATGCCACTAGTGTTTGCATTTTTCGTCAAGCACTTCACAACTTTTCGAGATTTGTATAAGCCGCAGTAAACACGTTTATGAAAGGAATATTTTTCCGCACCGATGACCGTTCTGCTCGCTCAGGTACATCTGGAATCCTCCCATCGCAACCTTTCAACTCAACGACTACATTTCTCCAAAACTTCTGTTTGAAAAACGTTTCAGTAAAACGTCGATTTCAATCGAAATGCTGCAAAAATGCAGGGAGGCAGGTCCGCTAGAATTTCTCCTAAGTGGATGTAACCTATCGACCCAGTTGCCTATAAATAATACCGGCAAATCGCTCGCTCCAATGGCCATTCTCGAGCCGGCCAAATGGTACAATGCCACTCCGAATGCACAACTATTGTTATGCTTCCAAGTCGTCCTACATAAAAAGTGGGCGCGGATTGGGTATGAAAGCAGATCATAAATAAATACATGGAAGAGGCTCATCTCGCACACTCACATTCGACGAAGGAGGAGCAGCATCCAAACCAAAACTCTCTGAAGAGAAAGAGAAAAAAGCTGGGAAAAAAAGGATATATGGACAGAGTGACAACGAAGATGTCATAGCGTTCGGTATACGTCTTGCAACTGGTCCAAGAATGTGCTATGGAAGAAATGCATCATCTACAGCTAGCATAGTTTAACGAACGATTATCATACGAGACACTAATGAGGAAACTATTGGTGAATCACTGGAATTTCAGCAAATTTTGCGACTAACTAAATCGACAAGCGGAAAACTTAGTGGATGCTGAGATCGTGCGAGGGAGCTTCAGGAAGATAATCCGAGGTATGAGTTACTTTAAATATTCAATGCCAATTATTGCTCATGCACACATTTATATGCTCTAACTCTAGCAATTTTAGTATTTGAAGATAGAAAAATTGAATTCGCTACCCTATGCAATTAAAAAATACATGTTGCTACTGGGAGCCTTTAATCAAAACTTTGTAAATGACGAGATTTCAAATTATTTTAAGTTTAAGCCTACGTTTAAATTTTAAAAAACTGCTTAATTAATGTTAATAATTAAAGTAATGCTGAGTAAAAATCTTAGAAATATAATCAGAGATGACAGAGATAAAGGATTTCAGACTACATTTCTCCACAAACGTTTTTCAAGAAATGTTTTTAGAAATATTAATTATAAAGTGTATGATAAAACCTTTTTTAACATTAGATCGTTAATATTCTTAACGCATTTTTGTACCTATTACGAGTGATATAATATTAATGTCTGCATTTTTATAAAGAAAAGGTTTAGAAATACTAAATAATTCGCCACTAGCGGTGATTGACAGCAGGGTTACCCACCCCGGTTCTAGCATTTATCCCAAATAGACACGAAAATAAAGTTAAAGATTTTATTAAATTTTCGTGGTCGGTTGATTTTGAGCATTGCAACTAGCAACAAGACATTTTCAAAACGCTTTCGTTCAGCTGAACATTCTAAAATTAACCATAGTTTTGTTCATGAATCATCATAGGTTAATAACCAAAATAAAAAACTGGTTGATAGTAAATTAAATCTGTAATTCGTTATAAATATTCATTTGCGGTTAGTTTAGGCTCAAAACTTTAAAATTTAATACGTCAGATCTAGGTCTTCATTTGTCATAAATTTAAAGCTTGTGAATGAGGGTAAATATATTTCTTGGGTGATGCTTATTGTTAATTGCTTATTTGAGTGGATTGGGTGGTAGGTGATAAACATTAATTAGGAGTCTGAAAGAGTAGTCTGGTTAATAGATAAGTTGTTAGCTTGTTTTGCAAAGTTTAATGAAAAGTGATACGTGATCCAGAGAAAGGGTAATATTTGCTCCTTATGCTGCTCGTGATCAACCTGATAGTCAACTGATCAAGCTGAGTATAGATGGGACTAATGTGGTTAAGCAGTAAAACACAAGGGACTGGACATGGTAATGTCTGGAGAAAAATTATTTTGCTTTAGAAGCTATAAAGAAGGTTGCTTTAGAGCGATGTTTGGAATTGTAACTTCGTCTTAGAGAACAGGCAGCATTAGTAATAATTACATTTTGGCATTAATGATATAAAGTGATTCCATGTAGGATGTCCTTGTTTACATATAAGACATGAGGAAGTTATGTCCGGGGTTATGTCTGGCAGCGGTGGACGTTGGAATTCTCTTCCAAAACTTAGTGTACATGTATGCGTGCTCTGTACTGTAAATTGAGTATCTATAAGTTTCGCTTTCCTCCCCCTATTACCACATGGCATTTAGTTGCAGACAATTGGGTACATACCGAGTTTAATTGGAATTAAATAATCGGCAAAGCTCGACGTTTGTGTCCTAGCTTTTGGAAATCGTAAAAAATCGTTACAGTCCGTCAAATGTCATCTGAACAAGAGGCGCACCTACCGCATAAATATATACAGCATATATTAACGGGCATATGTTACAGTAAACTGATAAGTGAAAAGAAGACGTGATCTGTTGAAATGCGACAGACCGTATATAGGGTGTTTCTGGAAACCACGATAACAATGGTTTTAAAAGTCAATCTAAAAACGTAATGGTTGAATGCTCGTATTATTTCGCTTACACGAGTTACTTTAATTACCTTCTAAAGATCAATATTCGAATATAATATGGATTTAAGGCGACGCTGAATAGAAGTTAATTTATAACAGAGACCTTCTGCCAATTTTAAATTAAAACCACTTCTTTATTTACAGCGCTGAAATTACGCCAAATTGATAATAACTCGATAAGCGACCAAAAAATTAACAAAAACCCCAAATAAATTACTCAGCGGGATGAGATTTGAATTAATACGATGTTGTTCACCCGGAAATTGTTACTGGCTGGTGGGCAACCTTATGTGAAGTAGTACGATTAAAACTCTTTAGGCAGGTCTACAATTCGACCGGTATTCACAAAATATGCATCAGATTAAGATGCAAAAAAGGCTATCGCTGGAATAAATTTACGCAAATTTGAAAAATGTAACTTTAAAAGAAAAATTGGCAGGGGCACTAGCCTGGTTTCCATAAAAATGTGCAAATATCTGACACCCTGGGAAATATTTTTAAGCAACAAAATGCCATGTAAGATATGAACACTGTTATTGACACTAATTCTCGAGTCAAGCTTTTAACCAGTCATTAGCAGTTCGTGCCACATCGAAAAAGATGAAACGATCCATTAATAAACTTAAGTGCAATTCATAATTCATCAGCTAATATAAATTAAGTAATGCAGGTGTTCATAAAAAAGCTCCATCAATATTGAATATCTGGTGGAATATCGTCTTAAATTAATTCACTTATTTACATTTAATTTCCCTTCCCTACTTCCCTACTTAAGGTGTTTACAGGATTTAGCAACACTTCATTTTTTAAAAAAACAGAAAACGTTTTAATGACTTCTAGAATATGGAGTATTAACACATCATAACAAGTATTTAATTGGTTTTAACAAGTTTAAAATGTAATAGCTAAAATATTCTCCAAGTGATCAATTACATTGATCAATAAATTGTTTGGTAAACTACTTTGGGTAGTTTCCTAAAATGTCCAATTATTAAAACAAAGTCATAAAATAAATGCTATATTTATCGAATTATTATGGACTTTAATTATTAAACGTGAATTTCACTCAACGCATTTCCAAATGTACTTTACTGATTGTTGAAAACCTGCAATTGCTCCACCTACTCTTAGAATAATTCTATTATATAAAACTAGTTTTGAAACATCGTCAATGGCACCACACTTTGGTTAAAGCTTTTAATTAAGGTTTAGAAGTTGTTAGCCCATTTAGAACAAATTAACGAGCCGTTAAAGAACTTGATATTCAGGGAACCCTGGCTATCGTGAGTCGTTGACCACACAAGGGACTGACCAAAATCAGTCACCTTATATGTAGTCAGGTAGTCAATTACAGTCAGGTACAAATTAACCTTGGCAGTATAGACCTTTTCAAAGGACTAAAAAAGAGGTCAATAAATGCTATATAACAAGGTAGTTAATTTGACATGTTTCACTGTATTTAGGTCTTGAAAAACAAAATCGTTCCATCATTGCATAACCTAGGCCCATGTCTAGTTAAATATAGCCCTTAAATATCTGATAATTTTTGAATTTAATTTCCTGTTATCTCCTGTCAAATAAAGCAAGTGTAATATTACATAACGTTTGTCTTAGGCCATTTGACAGTTAACAGATCATCATGAGTTGAAAACGTTACAAATTACGTCATATTTTGACGTCATTTATGGAAGACTTTGTTTGAGACTGGCTAAAGACTCTGGGTTCGAGTCCCAAGGAGGCGAATGAACTTTCTTGCTTCCATAAAAAAATCCCTTCGATTGCTACAACAGGAGGAAGATAATGCTCCCTATTTGGAGGCATTGGAGCAAATTACATTATGCAGAAATCCCTTTTTTTTTAAATGTATCAGTGAGTTCATTTCGTTTTGAATGCCAATCGGCATCGGGATTCCCTTGTAACGATGGGCACGCATCGCATCTTTCAATGCAGCACATTTTTCGGCGAACAATGCGAACCTAATTCAGATATCGCGGATGTTTTAATGCATGAAATGAAAATAAAACCAGAATCCACCCTGATCATCATCTTCGGATGAGTTGTCATGCTTCCCATCGGGGGGTTAATGATAAATACACACATTTGGAGCTGCTAACAATCGACATTAGTGGGCAGTCACCCTCTATTGAGTGCCGCATATATTTTCAGTAGGCCTTTGATTAATGCGTTCAGATATCAATTAAAAAAATGAAACTACATGGGCAGGATGTATTTTCTCGGTTTTTAATTAAAACCACGATTCACGTCACACGATGAAGTAATATGGGTAGGTCTTTATGACGGAAATATTTAGGAAGATTAATACGTCTAAACTAATTAAAATCATTTTTTTTAGTAGAAAACGTTGCCATTTATCCATCGTGTATTTAGTGAGAGTTATAAAAGTGAAGTTCTTTTGAAATGAATTACTTTATGGGTCTGATATGAATGAATGGAAATGAAATTATACACCCCTTGGCTGTGTCCCTGGTCTTCTTATTTGAATTTCCAACAGCCATATGATGCTCCAAATTAAATTTGGAGAAATACAGTTATGCAACATTTTTCATACTAATGCAAAATCCAATGCAAATAATGAATATACAACATTTACTTTTTACTCAGAATTATTTCCAGCTACATTTGGAATTAGATTTATATGTGTCATGTCGGTTTTTTTTTAATAATCTCAATGTCACATTAATCTATTTACAGTAAACTTATTAGTATAAAATTGTACTTTTTATAACAGTGCTAATATCCTGCAAACTGCCAAATTAATTTATTTTTATTGCACAACAAATTTTGATATTTCGTTGTTTATTTTTGTGTGTATTCATCATTTGTAAACTTACTTTTTATATTGATACACCTATAGTATTAGCATAATAAAAGGCACGGCGAAAAATTGGTTTTGGAGGCTGAAGTTACCCCATTTAGCGGTTGGGCTGGGTTCTTTAGTTTAAACTTCAAATGGATCTTTTTATGAGATAACGAGAATATAATTTTCCAGATGAGAAAAGTAGGCTATAATAACGTTTGACAGGTGACTTATGCTTGTTGTGCGCGTATTTAAGCAATTGGCATTTTTATAATTTAGTATAATAATAGAGGAAACCCTTTCATTCCACCTACTCAACATTTTAGTTACCAAAGAGGAAAAAAAACATCGGAATGAAAGTGCAAATAAGAAACGCAAGTTTTTGGGCTGGAAAATCGAGCTTCAAAAACTTCTAAATTCGCTTTCACAGAACGTTTCCATTTCATAATAAAAAATAGTAGGCCCTATCCCAATGTTTGAAATCTGAAAACCAACCTAAAATTATTTGCATTCTGTTAGCTCCTAACTTTCCAAACTCTAAGAAGTATCCTCTAATTCAAAATGCATCTTAAAAATACATTGTTCTATAAACACTGTGTTTACAAAAAGTGATAAATAAATTGCATAAATTTCTCAAGTGAATAAGACACTGTCAACATAACTTCATAACAGAGAAAACAATTTTTTACAATTTTTTTGCAAATATCGATAAAAAAAATTTTGGGCGTCAATGTCATTGCCTAGATCGAAATGGGTAAATGTGTTACATCCAATTGTGCTCTGATAGAGCTATCTTTTTTTACGTGGGCCTACTGTAGGAAGTTTGGTTTTAATATAAAAAATACGTGCTTGCTAACTTATGAGAATGTTGATGACCATATAAAAGGTGCCAAACCATAAGGTCGCAAGTACCCTACATCTCCTTCTATCCCCCTTCCTCCAAAGAAAATGCATTTTTCCAGCTTAATGTGTTGTAGGGGTCTGAATTTGTTGCCGATAGAACGAAATCAAATAAGTGCAATCTAGATCTTTCACGAAACTATTTAATTTTTTCCATTCCTGAAAATGTGGTTTTTGTGGCACGTACTGTTACCGATAAGTTATGGTTTCGCACTTTCCATGTTTAAACTATTCAGTTTTATTCCCCTTCTCATGAAAATTTGATTCAAGTGGCACTTGGTAAGTTATGTTTTGGCACCCTTCATACATAAGATATGAATAGAAATGGACACTACCTCGTATTACATGTAATGTAATACTCGTCGGTTCAGTATACTGTAGCCTTCTTTCAATATTAATATGCATTTCCTACTCTACCATTAAACGGTATTGTGATAAATGAACGCAAATTAAGGGCCTTTCAAGAGCAGTTCGTAAATTTCATATATATATATATATAAACCAGACTGAAGTAAGACGTTGAGTAAACGGGCGTTTACGGGGCGTGTTGCGCAACATCTGCCAATTAATACACCTTGTAATTACGTCCTCGCTATTAGGCTGATTCCTACATGTATAATAAACCAGTTTTATTGAGCCGCAATTGTATATAAGATTTCTTGTCTGGCTGGGTGTATCCTCCTTAGTATCGATACAGTATTATCATTAGTTCATTGAAAATACCAAACAACGCATACATGTTTGTGATTGCAATGAACAGTGAGCACGTTTAGAAAAAGAAGTATAGCTTAATATGAAATTCATGAAAAATGGAAATCACATTCACCGATCAGCTCAGGAAGTTGATGGCTGTTTAGACATTCACGACATTCATGTTTTATTCATCCTGTCATTATTAAACTGGAAACACAATTCAAACGGTGAATTTTTCACAAACATTCTAACCCAATAAAAGTGATTCATGCCTGGAGTTGTTTATAGCAAACCTTACACGATCTTTACCAGTGTCACTACCTGAGAATGCCATTACTAATGATCGTGGAAGGTAAACAGAAATGGATTGAATGTTTGCCAATAATGATGGGAATTTAACATGATCGTGTACCGCTGACAAGAATTGACGGAATAATGACAGTGTCAGTTAGTAATGTCATTTGGTTGACCTCATCTGTAATGTCATTTAGGACTGCTTGTGTTATAAGTGGATTTTACCACTTCAACGGATCATACACGTACGATATTACTCGTGTAATGTAAACAGTAATAGAATGTCTGCCAGACAGTGCAAGCAATTAATAATTGTGTATTGATTTTTGGTAATGTCATTATTAATGCAGTCGTGACTAATGATCGTATGGATCGTGTAAGGTCCGCTATTGTTTAACGGACCTTATTAGATCATTACTAATGACATCATTAGTCATGATATTACTCCTTCATTTCTTGTCAGCCATAGACGATCGTGTTAATTTCTCACCACTACTGGCAAACATTCCATTGCAGTTTACACTAGCCGATCAATAGTAATGTTATTAGCAGAAGGTAATGACACTACCTTATACTTTAATGATAGTGTAAGGTCCGTTATTGGAACAGAAATTGGCGAAAACGACTTAATAACTGATCAAAATAATGTACAATAGAACAATAATTGACAAAGCACTAAGGGTAAATATACCCTTCTGGGTGCTGGTATGTAAAGGTTGAAAAGATGAAAGGTTGGTGAAAAATGTGTAGTCAGTTCTGTCATCAGTGGGGAGATAGACTCCCCAGTTCTAACTTCGGGTTACCAAAATTAGAGCACCTTAAGTTCAATAAGTTGGCCTTTACGGGGGGAGCTTATCAGTTGTTAGTAGGACTTCCAGTTTCTTATGTCTGTCAGGTCCAGAGAGGAGGTGGCAAATTCTTTGGCAATTTTACATGTAACCCAAGCCTGAATTTCTTCAAATCAAAGTAATGTACTGTGTGTGGTATTACCTAACACAGCATTTAAAAATATCTTTACGAACTGATAAGGAAAACGTGTAAGCCTACATTATCGCATCGGGATAATGCACAATTTTAAATTAATTAACTAATTAAATACTCGTAAAAGACGTCTGTCATGCTTACACAGAAAAGATTGCAGAATAGTTCCATCACTTCCATGATTCCGTCAACAAATCGAACACATTCAATCACGTCCTTTTGCGGCACATTGTTGTTGTTGCTTTTAATATTTTAGCATAAATTAAGAGACGTCATCAGTTAGATTCACATTTTGAAACATTTATGCTAATGCTATTCATAATTAACAGTCGCTGATTCTTAAATTTATAAATTTAATAACAAACTTCGATCTCTTTCAAAATAATAATAATACTGTAGGCCTATGTAGCAGACCTGTTTAAGTGCTAAATTGCGTAACCCGTGGTATTCAGAAATTTAGTTGCCCCAGGATTTACCTACAGCAATGAAATATTAACATTCTGATTATAAACGAAAGACTGTCTATCAGAATTTATTTCGACGCGCTTTTAATTCACATCATTTTTCAAAGTTCATTCCTGAAAACGTGCATTTAAACAATAATCACAATTACCTACAGAAATATGTTAAACAGCTGCTGAAATCGCTATAGATGCAGCACTTTGTTGGAAAAAATTGATTAATGGTTTGCGAATTTGTTACAGGTATTATGAATGGGCATGTTCACATCTTTTGAACCAAAATACAAATCAGCATGCTTATTTTTTTTCCAAAGATCTCGAAGTAACTAAATGCAAAATATTGCCTTTATAATAGCCTTATTGCCTTAAACTAAATAACTAGTTTCCTTTCTCATTTGATCTAATTCCAGTTTGACTCCACCTTGTTGTGTAGAGGATTTTCAAATACTGGTTGGTCGGCGTTTTGAAAATGTTTCTTATTGTTCATACAAGTAAACAAATGAACAAGAACATCACGATTTTAGCTGTTTAGGCACATTAACGGAAATTATTTGAGACATTCTACAGTTGAATTCGGCGACAATAAATACTTTACATTACATTAAGTGCATTTACATTAGATTATAGCACATTTCAATCACTCTACATGTTGTCACGGTGACCTGGGTGGCCGCCAAGAATGCGGGGTATGCAAGGTACACCACCCGAGGTAACCTGGGAAGGAGATTGCCGACCTTAGGGCAGACCAGGTTTGGGCCTCTCTCGTGCGATAAGGAACGGCTGCTCCCCGGGTTCGAGTTGTTTATTGTGATTGTTTTGCCGGCCTGTGCCGAGTTATTGGCCGTGTGACCCGTTGGCCTTCTACCGCGGACCCAGTCGCGTAGGCGGTCAGTGTCGCCTGATTTGTGATCCGCGCAGTAACGCGGATTAAACAGTTTTAGAAAGCAAACGTATGTTTGGACTTGGGTTTTTTTCGCTACCCTCCTACCGACCGTGTAACAATGTACATACGCGATGCCGAAGGGGCACACCTTTGACCCCTTTGCGCACCGAGTCACCCTTTTCCACTGTCAGAGGCCAAAAAAATGGGAAATTGCGCAAGCCCAGACCTGTGCATTTGGACACATTAATTAAGCTCGCAGCAGTTGAGACTAGCAGTCTAACACCTGTAACCCCAAACCCCAAGGGGATACCAAGGTCGTGATCTGTAGTCAAGTCTTTGATTATCAGGCCTACAGACCAAACTTGCTGGAACTGCAACTGAACTTTTTCGTTCCCTTACCGCACTTCCGGCTAAAACGGTGGAAGTGCAAGGTAGCATCTAACCCATACTACCTGTTCGGGAGACTATAGTTACTTGTTATCCCCGGCTACGCGACTGTGTTAGGCTGTCTCGCGTATGAGCACAGAGTACACCGCAATGAAGCCTAAGCGTAGAGAGGTTTGGGGCCCATGCATGAGACATGCGGCCTCAACGAAGCAGGATGCTTTCCCGGATGTGGCTGTGGAGAGGCCTCTGCGGCGTAGCAAGGATCCCCCTTTTTGGGGAGACCCCTGGGCAGTGGATGAGGCCAACATAGACCGGTACTGGACAGTGGACGATTTGGCTGCGCAAGTACAGGCGCTCAAGAGTAAGCCGGACAGTGTGCGACGGACTGCCCAAAAGGTTGGAGGCGCCCTAGGTACGCATTCCAGGGCGCCACCGGCGAAGGTAGGGCCGGTTTGGCCACCGAGAACCAGGGGAACGTCGCCCCCAACAGCTTATCGAGAGAAGCCTTCGTGGCCCATACCTCGGGATTCTCCGGCAGCAGTTCGGGCAGGCCAACCAGGACGTTCCCCTTTGGTGGACACCCATCGAATCCGCACGCGGGCACTATCTCCTCATAGTGGCCGAGGCTGGAGCTCAACCGTCAGTCAGGGCCGAGGAAAGTATCACCGAGTGCCAGACCCGGGCGGCACACCTGGACAAAAGCAGGTGCATACGAGACCGCTTCCGGTCATGCCGCCCTGGAAGGAAGCTAACATGACACTTAAAGACTGGATCAACCGCAAAATCCGGGCTATGCCTAATGAACGTAACCGGATGCGACAGCGGGAGCGCCAATGGACCAAGGTCTGCAAACACGCCCTCCCAGCGGCCAGAGATTGGGAATAACCCCTGTCTCTTACGGACGCCGATCAGATCCGCGTGGTACAGCGGTTTATCTCTTTGCTGCGGTACTTGCCACCGGAGGAGCTTATACCACCACCCTGGATCGACCTGACAGAACCCGCACGGCCCATACCATTACGACGTAGCCGGCATTCATAGGACCGTGTTTGCCATTTCAGTTGCTGACCTGGACCGTCCCTGGTTTCTGCCCTGAACTCGAAATAGCCCTCGGAGTAGCAGAGTACTCCGCTACTTCTGATAGCTTTTTGTGATATTTTGTGTTCCATTATCTCTAGGTTAATTGCTATGCTTATGCCTAATTGCAAGTGTTTGATTCGTATTTAGAGAATCTGTGTGAATAAACGTTTTCAAACAGTAATTAAG
>JAQIXS010003059.1:0-19518 GCA_034700785.1 Rossiulus vilnensis
AGGAACGTGTGTATAGATGTACATTCAGTTCAATTCAACTCAGTACCCTACTTGCAGCAAGTGACACGCCATTTGGTAAGGGGTGGGGGTGTAATCCATCAGCCCAATATTAACACCATATGATGCATATGTGTTGTATATAACATAAAAACTAACGTTCCATGTTGCATAGTTTCGAAAGAATGCTAAACTAAAATTGAAAAATACATTAAACCTAAAAGGTCTTTCGATTTCGGGTTTTAACGTGCACGCTATAAGAAGATGTGAACATCTCATCAACAACGCGTTACCATCAGCCGAGACACGTTCAGAACGCGTTCGATTCGTAGTTGACTCGCACGTGCATCTGTGCACGCGCCACGCAAAAGGAATAATTTTTAAAAAATTAAGAACGACAATTAGGTCTACCGACGTTTTTTTTTAAACTCACGAGCAGAACAGAGAACAGAACAGTGCGTGTTTAGAACACGTCTTTTTTACGTCCCGTTCGACGCCATACACGTTTAAGGCAGCCTTTCCTTCCCTCCCCCCCCCCCCATCCTTCCCCAAATATCGATCGGCTTCTGGTTTTATCGCCATTTTCCGGCTATGCGATCCGTGTTTTCCAAGAGGAAACAAAACGTTACAACACAATAGAGAAATAGAGAGAGAGAGAGCGATGCCATGGATCCACGGATGGATCGGAGTCCATATCCATGGCCAATGGCCACGGACGCCAATTTGTTAACTCAATTATCGTCGTATTTTTCTGGTGTCCATCGGGTCATTAAAGGCCCGCCGCGAGCTCCCCCTTTTGTCCGAATAAAGAGATAGATTTTGTGATAGGGGGGGGGGGGATGTATCTCCATCATCCATCATCCGGATATAAAAGAGGGGGGGGGGAAGCAGAGGCATCGTTTTACGCGTTTTAATTTGAATGGGCACCCAATTCGCTATAAATACGTCGATGAATTCGAGTGTAACAAACAAAAGAGAAAAAGACCACGACCGAATTATTTACGGATAAGGCAATATTGACCACTCGATACACGCCACCGATATGCCTGCTGCCCCGGGCCCATAAAACGCCGGATTTAATGCTTAGGGGATTCCCCTTACGCCCTGCTTTTATGGCTGCGAATGCCATGCGTAGTCACGCTTCAATAAAAACGGGATTCGATGTCTTTTTTTTTTAATTTTCTATCCACGAAATATTGCGAAAACGTCTTCAGTTAAGGCCAATAAAACGTGTAGCTGCGTATCTCTTAAATGTGGATGGAATTTCATCCTGAAATCGTCTTAATTGTCCTGGAGAACAGATCGGTAGGCTATGTGATTCTATACTAATATCAGTATGATTTCATAATGATATCAGTATAACCTTAGTGATTTCAGTATGATTCTTAGGCAAATTACAGCTGTTTTGAGACAATTATATATCGCCAAAAATAGTGAATCAAACAATTGAAGCAGGACGCATAAGATACGACTTAAAAGTTACGTTATTTCGTTTAAAACAACGTGTTTGATTAAAAATGCAATTTTTCTCGAAAAACTACTGAATTTTTTGTCAGAAAAAATAAATAAATAAAAAAAATTCGGGGATCAAAAAATCAAGTAATTTTGGACGAAATGGGTCGTTTTTTATTTCTCCAAAAATTACATATCTAGGAGAAATCTTCGTATTTTACGGAAACATATACATCGTATTACGATTGGCTATATTTCCATTGTTTCTGCAAAATCGAGTGAGTTTTAGGAAAATTACAGCGCGTAATTTTTGTTGGACGTAATTTTCACTAATTATGTTCATCTTTTAACCAATTTTTTTCATTATTTCAATCGTCGTTTTCAAAATCAATTATCAATTATTAAAAATTATCAAATTATCAAATTTTTCATGTAATAATATAAAAAACATAAAAATATAAAATAAAAAATATAAAAAATAAAATAAAAAATCATCACAAATCAAAAATCAATTACCAGAAAAATTACCGACATTTTTTTTTAATCGAAAATCACTTGATTTTTAAAATCCAAAGTATCACCCCAATTATTTCTAATTTCGACTTTTAATTTCGGTTATTTATTCTACTCGTGACCAAATTAATAGTTATTGTATTTATATCACTCTACCAAAAAAGATATGCATAGATTATTAGGTTGAACTAAAGCCTCATGTAAGGATGGTCCTATAAAAGGGCAATCAACAAGGTATCTGGATTCGTCCGCCACCAGCAGCGCCCCCTTGCGCCCTAGGGGGGGAGAAGGGCCCATTGTAGGAAAGGGCCCCTTCCAAACAAATTGCTAAATGATACAGTCGTTTCCCTTTGTGCTGGGCACTCCATTATTCGGTAAGTAGTGCGACGAGATGGCTAATCAAACACAAGGAGCCGTTAGGGCAAAGGGCATCTCTCCCATCCATCCATCCATCCATCCATGGATCAAAGGGCTTTTATGCACACCTTTTTCCCCTAAAAGATTATAAAAAAAATATATATACATGTGGAGTTTTTCGCTCGGCTGAGTTCGCTTTTTAAAAAGCGCTGACATTTTCGGTTGGCTTAATCCCAATGCCAAAAACTCCAATAAATGTTGGTGTTGCGCTTTAACGAGGGTCTGAACACATAAGGGCATCCCCCTAAACCCCCCCTTGCCCTTGCCCTTAAGAGCGACGCCAGGGGCACAAAGCCACCACGAATGGACGTCGTCATGGGCCCCAAAAAAAGTGCTGGATTTTGGGATTTATTTGGACGGATAATGTTTATATAATGTACTGAATATACATGTATATATATTGTGAGAAAAACAAACACGTGTTCCACGGACTACCGATTATCCGGGAGAGGCTGGGAAACCGGATAATCCGGCTGGTGTTGCGTGCGTAGTTACGTTTATATAGTACATATAGACCCTTTTTCCGAAAATGGATTAATTTATGGCCTTTGGACCTTTGATCAAAGTTCAGTTTTAAAGTCTTGTTTTGAAAGGCTAGTAAAATTTTTAGAACGACGCCATTTTGACTCGAAATTTGGTTAAATTCATCGTAATTTTTGTGTGATAAATTACACTACTTAAGGCTTTTGTTAAAGGCAATAATGCGTCATGATGTCAGTTTAGCAAAACGAATGTCAGTTGAAACCAATCTGTAAATGACGTAATTATTAAGGTTATTAATTTAAGTGTGTTACGCATAGCGTATAATTAATAATAATAATAATAATAATGATGTTTATTTCATTTAAGAAAAAGGACTTTAGCCTAATTCTTTTATTTGTTGTTATTCTTTTAGCATTACCACTTCTGTCGCAAAATTAAGCTCGATTAAATGGAGAACAAAAAAATACATTAAATATGTAATTTATTAGATTTATTACATGATTTATGTGCGACTATTTAATTTACTGATAAACTTAGCATAAATATTTTCTAATTTATTTGCGTTTTGGCAAAACTTAAGCTTGGCCGAGTGAAAAACGTGATTTATTAATTTTTAGTTTATAATTTATGAGTGGCTAATTTAATTTTCTGATAAGCTGTTCTAAAGTATATATTTATATATTTTTTTCCTCCAAAATAAAACTCGATGAAGTTCGATTCTGTAATTAATGGCCAATTAAGTTTAGATTTTGCAATAATAACACACAAATATGTAGAATCCATTAAACATAAAATTCTAAAAATTGTTTTCACATTCTAATACATTCTTTTACACTTTAGTATATTTAAAAATTTTCTAAGTTCTAATTGAATTCTATAATCTAAAAATATATTCTAAAATGCTACGTTATAATAAATTATTTCACATCCTAACAAATTCTTCTACATTCTCTCATGTATACAACAACAAAAAGGAACATGTTATCGATTCGAGACGGGGTTTTGAAGCTCGTAGTGGACACTGGTCAGTGGGTGTGTCCCCGGGCTCTCATTAGGGCCTCCTCTATCGCACCCGGACACAATGAACGGTCATCTCGCTTGTTTTCGGACCTTCCTAAACGCCAGAGCCACGGCTCTTAATTCATCATTGTCGGTGGTCAACACTGGTCAGCAGCAGCGCTTTAGCCGGACACTCCGAGCCCGAGGGGGTCACTCAGAGTTCGAAAATTACTCTTAGTCACGGATCCCCGCTGACTCGGTGGCGACCCCAGTGTCTTGCGCAGACACCATTGTGCATTGAGTGACCACTGGCCGTGAGGGGTCAAGGGTCCGAAAAACGCAATGCTCGCAACGTAATTGCATGAGCCACTCTCTCTCAGCGTGCATCATGCGTGGTCACTGGTCACTGCATGGTCAGCGCATTTTTCGAGAATATCATTAACACCTAGAGGCTGAGCAGAGCGGTCAAATAATAACACCTCCGGATAATTTTATTTTATGGGGGAAATTTCAGAAATTCCAGTTATCTCTCAGACAGCACTCGCAGCACCGTGTCCACTCGCGAGTTTCAACTCTCGAGAGTCCCACCTATGGCTCTAGTCTCTCATTGGGCACCTCATGCGGTGTTGAATAATACGTCAAAAAAAACGTACGTATGTCACACAGTATAACTATTTAAATTATATAAAAAATATATATAGCCTATATATAAAAGAACCGCTTACGCAGTATGATGTCGTAGTCATGCATGAAGTGTCACAGAGATGTGAGCTATGTGTCAAAGAAATGATACGGCTCAAGATTGTGTCAAAGACATGCATGTATATAAAAGTAATTTTAACAGACACGATATTATCACCGAAAAATCTAAATATTGTATGATATAAAAAATATTGTTCAGACAGTATGGTGTCATAGTCATGTATGAAAATGTCAAAGAAATGATAAATGGCATAAGATTATGTCAGAGACATACGCATATGACATGCATGACATGATGTTATGCTCAAAAAGTCATTATTTTTTAAATAAAAATAATGTTTCAGTGGGGCCCAACGTGATATCATCATGCAACGTATGAAACGTCAAATAAATACGAGATGCACATCAAGGTAATACATGCATGATATGTTCCAAACATATACATGTACATAAACAGGACGTAATGCCCATACTTGTTAAAATGTTTACATCGTATGATGTCATACTCATGCATGAAATGTCACGGAGATGTGAGATTTGTCAAAGAAATGATATGGCGGACTATTATGTCAATCAAGGACGATGCAGTACGTATCACATGTTACACAGACATGATATTATTCCCAAATAAATTCACACGAAAACAATTACGTCTTAGTCATGCATGAAATGTCACAGATGCGAGATACATGTCGCGTTGAATTGAATTCAATTCAACTCAGTATCCCACGATCAGTGAGCGAATATCGTAGAAACATAAATACCATGACGTGTTACAGAAATGCATAGAGTATCTCAATCTAAAACCGTTTCAATCCAAATAATTATTGGATTTTCTAAATTATTCAAAATTGCATGACCCAAGCAGAAAACAATTTTACCAAACACAACATGTTAAACGTTTCTAAACCATGGATTTCGTACAGTATGTACACAGTGTATTTCGAATGACATGACATTCCAAACGGTTGTACGCATTATCCTCATGATGCACTCTTTAAAGTGTCCACGACCGACTACACGGTGTATAATTGACGATTTATATGCGATGCGTGGTGAAAACAAGACTCGCATTTTGGGAATGGATGACAAATTCTCCCATCTGATTACAACACGCATTGTTCTCGCCATGTGACGGAGAACAATCATATTGTCATTGTGCAAAAAAGCAAGGCGTCAATTATACGAGTCAACCGAAATCAGAAACGACAATTAGGCCACGAAAAATTGGGTTCAGTTTTCCTTTCACCGAATTAAACGTCATCTCGATTCCACTTTCAACCCCCTTTTCATTTCATTTTCGAATTCAAAACACCATTAAAAATTACGGCAATAATCGATTCGAATTGCATGAACACGTTAATATATATTTACTGTTTAAACCAACGACCCTGGAGAAAATATCAGTACGTGATTCTCTACTTATGACAGCATAACCTCGGTGATATCGGTATGATTCCATACCGGTATCACCACTTGTATACTGATGTTTGGGACTAATATCAGCATGGTTAGTGATATCAGTAACAGTGGTTTTTGGGACTACTGATATCAGCATGGTTAGTGATATCACTACGTTTTTATTTACTAACATCAGTAACATAGTGGTATTTGGGAGTATTGATATCAGTATTGTAGTGCTTTTTGGGACTATTAATATCAGCATGGTTAGTGATATCACCACGTTTTTTAGTACTGATATCAGTATATGATCAGTATATTTGTACTGATTTGTAATGTACTGATTATACTGATCTTTCATAGAAATTCATAGTGCACTAAAAACGTCCGTTAAGGATTGGGACCCAGTTCAATTTAATTCGTAGAACGTGAATAAATTAATTGAAAATCACAGTTTTATAAATATATATATACAGTGTATAAATAAATAAATAAATAATTTATCCAATTACACTGATGGAGATATTTTTCAGCATTTTCATACAAAACAATGAATTTTTTTTCACGTTTCATGCATGGATTTATGTGAAAAATTCGTACGGACAAGCTTGGTTGCATCAAAATTTAACGGCCGATTAAAAAAAACATTTGCGAATTGCAGTCGCGCTTAACAGCGTTCGAATGCAACTTAATCGGTCGTTAAGTTACATTATCACTTATCCGTCAGCAAATTAACGAATGGAGTTTCATTGTTCGAAAAATTCGACATTACATTTAACCGTCGGTTAAATTTTTCGGGCAACCCACGATTAAATTCAGCTACTTATAAATCGCCAGTTAAAATTAAAACGAAAATAAATGCAATCTCGATTGAAATCAAAAACTACAAATTCGCGAAATAAAAACTGCGATTAAAATCACGATTAAACGAAATTTAAGCCAAATCGGTCAGGTTGATTAAGTCACAAATCGAAATCAACGTCATTGTCTAAATAAATAAATAAAATAAATAATATTCCAAATTCATCGCAGGCCTACAAATTAGAAATTACATTGACTTCTAAAATTTTTTTTCAAAAAACGTCATGATCACACGTTACACATCGCAACGTTAAACGAAGTATCTGCCCCTTCCCCAGCACGACTCAAAACGGTATAAAACCAGGGCCCACAAAACGGTGTAAACGACTGGTTTAAAAATCACTTAACTAGCGTTTAGAGCCTACAGTTCAATTTTAACGGCATGTTTTGAAGGGCAGTGAACACAATTAAAAGTTGGATCCCAAATTAGCGTTTAAACACTTGGGTTGTCTTCCCCAAAAACGACGCCATTTTGGGCTCCAAATTCGTTTTTTTTCAACAAATTTTTAACAAATTACTTTTCACGATATCACACATATTTTCACGCTGAATTCGTTAAAAATTATTCGTTATAACCTCCCCCCCCCCCAAAAAAAAAAAAATTCATAAAACATTTTTTTTTTATAATTTTCCTCCAAAACAACGCTTAGGCTTACCGATCTCCAAAACAACAACAACAAACAACCCGCAACGACTTTAAACGGTCTAAACCGGCGCCCACCCCGAGCCTATCCTCCCTTCATCAGCGACGTAAAACGGTACGCACACACACACACACACTGCCATCATCAGCACCAGAGGCATCTTCTTCCGTCGGCCGTAATTTCCGGCCGTACAAAACGTCAATTAGCTTCGTTTGGGGAGGGGTGCGTCGGGGTGGGTTAGGCCTAAAGGCGTCTAATGCGTTACATAGTTAGGAATAATAAAAGGCGACGTTTAATCCTTACCGTGATTTTCCTCTCCCCCATTGCTGCGTTTTAGGCCCCGATAATCTAACTTCTATTTCGGCGGCGGTTCCCCCCCACCCTCCCCCCTTCCACGGAGCACCCCGGGTACGTGTCTTCCCAGCCGGACCAATCAGCGTCGGCCGCCCGAGGGGGTCGCGGCCCCATTACGGCGCCGGTGCCCTCGCCGCGGCCAATGGGCGGCAGCCGGGTGGGCGGGGCCCGCCCAGGGCCCCGCCCCCTCGGCCGCCAGAGGGCGCGCGGCGCGGCGCGCCATGGCCGTCGCCGTTCGGCATGAGGGTGGCGGGGCGCACACCGCCGTACTTTCGGCTCCACGCAAGAAGAGCAGAGGCTTTCCTCTCCGTCAGACACCCGCACCAAGAGTCTGCACTCCGATGACGCTTCGGACACTCTGCCCTCAGGCTGCGGACTGAGGCCCGGCGGCTACGGATACCAGCGTTCGCCTCAACCCCCACCACCACCCCCCTCACCCGTCCGGTGATAGTGTCCGGTCGCTACCCATCCCCCCCCCCGGGTTTTTCGGTAGTTTCGGGTGTGCATCTTACCGCTGACGCCGTGGTTTAAACGGAAAAAAAACCACGGGTGTGTGTGTGTGTGTTTATCGGAGAAGACGTAAGGGGAAGGAAAAAAAATAAAGAGGACCAAATCAGAAGCTGCCAGTGACTAATTCGGATTTTCTAGAACGTTTCGGTACCCATTCCAGAAACGCGGTTGACGGAAAAGGAACAGTAAAAAAAAGGAACAGCATCGGTTCGAATTTGTCAAAAAAGTTGACAACCGAAAGGAATTCATCATCAGCTGCGGCGGCGGCGAAGTGACGTCATTCGGGATTCTGGAACATTTCGGGTACCGTGGCAAATTAGAGCGGATTAGAAACGCGGTTGACTGAAAACGAAAATAAAGAACAGCGGCTGTTCGAATTTCAAAGTTGACAACCGAAAGGAATTCAAAAGAAAGAAGCGAGTGGATTCTAGAACATTTCGGTACCCTGGCAAATTAGAACGGATTTCGGTACCAAATTCGAAAACACGTTTGAATCGAGAAGAAAGAAAAAAGAACAGCGTCGGGTTCGAAATTTCGAGTTGACACAACCGCGTTGGTTGATTCATTTGGATTCTAGAACATCGTTTTCGGTACCCTAAAGAAAACGAGAGCGGTTTTCGGCACCCGATCGAAACGGATTTTAAAAGTTGCGGGAAGCGTGTTGTGGAAACACGACCATTGGAACCACCGAGGATGGACGCGACGAACGGCTGATCAACAAAATCATCGTCGCTACTAAATGACGATAACACCTGGGTAATAAGGAGTTGGGGTATCAACGAAAAGAGAGCGGAATAACCAAACCAGGGAGTGGGTTCGACGTAACTAAGGGGGACATTAATCGTTCCCGTGGCCCCAATGGTGAAACTCCGAAGCAACTCAACGACGTTTTGAGGAAAAACAAAATTTACGGCTTGCGTGTTTTCTCTTCCGAAGTTTCAGGGGGGAAGCTAAAAATTCGGTCGCGTACCCGTGCCGCGGACAACATTTCCAGGCCCCATGTTTGGTGGACCCCCTTAAGGCCTAGGTCCCCTCACCCTCCGACCATGATGCCGCTGGCACCCTCGCCCGTGGTCCCGGTGCCCACCAAGCCCAAGATAGGCTTCTCCATCGAGTCCCTGGTGGGCAAGGACAGCAGCATAGGAGGGCCCCCTAGCTCAGGGGGCCCCCCTCACCACCAGGCAGGAAGCACGACGAGCGGAAGTAGGCCCAACAGCAGCAACGCCACCGTGGACGTTGCGAGCAGGACGTCCAGCCCCGTCATTTCCGGTGGCGATCGAAGGGCCCGTTCCCTGTCCCCCTTCGAGGGGCCCCCCCACAGGCACCCCCACCACGACCACCACTCTCATCACCCTCACCACCCTCACCAACACCACCAGCACCACAGTCATCACCCCCACCATCAACAGCAGCAGTCTCCTTCTTCTTCGAACCCGGGCTCCCCCGAGCCCCAGGGTCACCCTTCTTCGAACATCCACGCGCCCCAGGCCTCCCTGGCCCCAAACCCCTTCATGGACACGTTGAACTCGCTTAAGGGGATCTACGCTCCCGAGCCCACCTACGGGCCCCCCAACGGCATGCTCTCCTCGGGCCTCATGCACCACGGGGGCCCCTGCGGCTCGTTGGCCCACGTGCCCCAGCACCCGGGCTTCCCCAACCTGTCGCCCCTCTTCCTGGGTAACATAGGGACCGTCGGACATCACCAACTGCACAGGGAGGCCGCCGCGTACCCACTCTACCCCTGGCTGCTCTCCAGGCAGGGACGGTTCCTGGGACACAGGTTTCAAGGTAAGGACCACACCGCCTAAGGGCCTTTTATTTAACGCCCATGCATGGGGCATGGGACCTCTTATGGCCCTATCGAAATGCCTACTATTTGTAGGGACAAATTCATAAAACACAAATCGTCTCCTTTCTAAATTTTAAATTGGGGGTTTTTAAAACAATTTTAGAACAATTGTAGAACGTGTTTTTGACACGATCTCGTACTGTACTCATAGTACATTTATTCGTTCAAAGAGACTCAGCTCTTAAGACTTTATAACATGATTTACAATAAATAATTACAATAATCATCAAGATGTAATAACAAAGTATAAATATCATTTTACAAAGTGTGATACTCATCTTTACAATATCATTTTACAAAGTGTGATAATTTTTGACACCTTATCACTAAAACTAATCCGCTTGTATTGGACGTACTAAAGAATGTGCGAAGAAAAAAACCACCCCCCTAAAGGTAATGTCTTTCATAACAATTCTAAATATTAAATTGAGTTTTTGAACATTTTTAAGGACGTTTTTTCACTGGTAAGAATCTGTTTGCACACGACGTGTAGGACATACCACGTTTAAACAAACTCCCTAAATATACACGTAGGATGTGTTTAATTTTGAAATTGAGTTGTAGAACATTTTTTAAGTACGTGTTTTCTTTTTTTGGAATGTTATCACTGATACAGATATATATCTGTACGTTACATGCTACGGTACCACACGAAGTACTACACGGGGCAAACGCACGCGAGCGAAAGCACCCTTAGATAAGACGTGTTTTATAACAATTCTAAATGTAATTTAGAATCGGATTT
The DNA here is from genome assembly GCA_034700785.1 of Rossiulus vilnensis. Taxonomy (NCBI): domain Eukaryota; kingdom Metazoa; phylum Arthropoda; class Diplopoda; order Julida; family Julidae; genus Rossiulus; species Rossiulus vilnensis. Next base: position 10,928 of record JAQIXS010003059.1, read on the forward strand.
TATGACATTTACTCGTATCACTCGTTACGCATTTGGTCATGCCACAGTCCGATGATATAAACCGATTATGTCATGCTAAACGACATGTGTTCACCAAGCCCGAAATTTCATTCATTCCTCATTATTTCGTTCTCGGATTTAACAGCCGTTCTGTCAAAGAGGACCTTATTCGCGATTGGTCATTACTTTCCGAGAATGACATTACTAAAAGTGGAAGACCTACACACGAAATACGAAATGTTGAATACGTTGATATAGTCGTTATACCGAAACATATCGCTTATACCAATTGTGCCCTTGAGGTGTCCGTGCACAGCCTCTTAGTAACCCATCAGAATTTGACATGCCCTTACGACATTGACACCATGTTAAGAGGAAGGCCCCTTGGAACACACATCCGCCTTGTATGACGTGTAAATTTAAACACGTTGTTCGATACCTAACTAATGTCAACGTCAGAAACTGAAGCCACCGGATGACGTATCCAAAGATATGTGGTTATACTAGATCATTATTTTGGGTTATTTTGGGTACCGTACCCCACGTGATGTTGTGATATATTTGAAAATATCTAGAATATGTGATAGAAATTTTATAAAAATGCTCATTAGTATACCGGAAAAATCAAGAATTGGGACTTTTAGTCCCAAATTATATCGCGCATTGTGCAGTGAAACCTGTCAAACTGACCACTCGGCTAAATAGACCACACGATCAAATTTGATCGATTGTTAGGGTCCAGATTTTGTCCGGTCAACATAGCCAGGTTTCGCTGTATTTTAAACCATATTCTGCCGTATATTTGAAAACTAACGTATATTATATACATTGGCATTATACAGTTTTATAATCATTACATGCATTGTAGTTTTACGATAGTTTTCACATGTACCGTAAGAACACATTTTAAAATATATTGCACGCGATATAATTTCAATTTCCACAAATATTTTTTTAAAAAAACATTCATTACGTAATTCAACATTTTCCAAAATAAAGAAGTCGGAGTTGAATTAATAATAAATAAATGAATAATTAATAATACAATAGGACCTATGTGAGGTTTGGCGATATATTTTATACTGACACGACGAGGACCATGTGCGATTTATTTGAAATAACGTGAACCAAAACCACCCAAAACCTTAATCGTAATTGTCGTAAGTGCCATGCTTGCATTGCAATGTTTTAATCATAATGGAAACGTTCTAAAAAACCGAGGTGTAGGCCTATTTACTGGACACATTTTTTTTTTTGGTTTTTGGTCGTCCGCTAGGGTTTCAACTTCGATTAATAATTTCAAAATGCCCCGTTTATTTATAATTTTAAAAAAATAAGAAATTTGAAACAAATCCGCTGAAAAAATTGCCGTGCAGGGAAGCACCGTTTTAGGAGGTCGTCTAACGGTTTTTGTTTAAATTTCTAAAATTTCGTATAAATGAAAATGGAACATTTTTAAATTATAAACGGAAGCTGAAACCCTAGTGGACGACCGATTCTACGTCGGTACAAATAAATCGAGCGATTATAATTAGTATTTGGAACGAAAAATGTTTCAGTAATATTTTTGCATGGTGGGCATGCTTTGGGCTCATCCTTAAGGGTCCGTTACATGCAATCGTACAAATGAAAAAGAGTCCTTTCGTAAAATGAAGATATTTATGGTATCAGATCTCGAGTACGCATGCGTGTAGTTTTGATATTTTTTTAATATATCTTCAACCAAAACGGTAACAGGAGCCGATGAGTGACACCCAATTAAAATGATAACGTATATTACGTATCAATTATAATTTATAGAATTTCCAGAGGGGACCCTGCACTTTACACCCAATCGCATGCATGTCGCATTTTAGGCAAAAATAACACCGTAATTGTGATTTAAAAACGGAAATTTAAAAAGTGTTTATTTGAGAAAAACACGAGCGGTTAAAATTGTGTTAAAGAGTTAATTAAGAGCAATTAAGAGGGTTAACTTTTTAATGACACGTTTTATTTATGTAAGACAACAGTAGCCTTAACGTTTGTAAAACTAATTACAATAAATACATCAATAAATTTAAAAAAATATATATCTAAATATCGATAATTAAAAATCAGGATTTTTTTCAATTAATTTAATTAATGCCATTTATAGTTCAATTCAATTGTTATTAATTGTGAATCGTGTCTCAATTTAGGCAAAATTCTACTTCACGTACAAGAGGACATTTAACACAATTTTTTGAAATTTTCAGTGAATTTTTAATTTAATTTCGCAATGAATTCGGTATATCGACAATGAGTATTTTTAATAACTTTAATTTACACTTATAAAATGTAGGCGTACTTCACAGTAAAAATAGGAGAAATTTTTTTGGAAATTTTAAGCGTTTTTTTTAATAAAGCGTCACCGAATTTCGCGTAAATTTAATATAACGATAATAAGCATTTTCAAACAATGTCATTATTACTTCTAACATATACACGTTTTCACATTAAAAATTTGACAATTGAAAAAATAAAAAAAATAAATGCATTTTGGAAAAAGTTTAGCGCATTTTTCGTTGAAAAAAAGCGACCGAATTTATTTGCAAAAATGTTTTATTTTTACGTAATTTCGCACATGCCGATTTCATTAAAAAAATTTACACAAATACTCGTTAAATTCAATTAAATTATCGTTTTGAAAACGCATTAGCGCCTGATGATTTTCATAAAATTTCTGAAATTTTTCACCGAATTTTTTTTAAAAATAAACCTCAACTTATCCTTACTGATAAGTAGCCTTAAACATCACCCCTGCCCCTCTACCCCCCTCAAATTCAGGGGTGTTAATTAACATGATTTTCGACCAAATCCAACTCCAATCGATCGATGACCGTTCATAATTCAGTCTATAATATAATTTGAATTCAATCTTAGCATAAAATCACTGTGAATTGTTCACGCTAATCTGGCATTGTTTGTTGTTATTTCGCAAATTGAGGAGGACCAGGCCACGCCCACCGGCGTAATCGAGTGTAATTTTAGCAAATAGCCGGCTCATTAAGTTAATTGCATGAGTAGAACGAAAACACTGCCTCCATAATTAGAGGCCCCCATTTTATTTTTTAAATATATATAAAAACAACGTAATGTAGCAACGCCTACTAATGGTAAACACGGCCCTGCGTGTACGAGTATATATTATACATTATACACACGCTGTATAATCCCGTAATTATACACGTGTATAATTGCGGGCGGAGATTTTCGTGTGTTAAACGGTGCGTGATACAAATAGCTAATCGCCGGTTTAGCGAGCTGATAAAACGCCGATTAACGGCCTCAAATTTTACAAAAACCCGGATAAGTGGAAGACCGGGGGGAACTCACAGGTGTTTTTTTATGTTTTTGAGAAAAAAGTTTGAGACCGTTTTGAGTTACACGCTTTAAATATATTTTATTGTTATATTGTTTTAGCCTGTTGTTGTTTTGGTAAAGGAAAAATCCACCCCTTATCCGAAAACTTCCGAAATTATTGTTCGAAACTATACCAGCAGGTGGTAACAAAATATTAACAAAAATTTGAGAAATTTAAACAAAATACGATATATGTAAAAAAGATACATGTATGTTTAAATATACTGCATAAATCGCAGTCGACAAATGCAATCAAAACTATTTTTAAACACATAGTATAGTTATATTTTTTATATATAATTAAAGTATAGAATATTTATTCCTCATAAAACGTTAGAAAATGTTGAAACTAATAAAAAAAAACTTTAAATGTACTGCATTTCATAAAATTTTATATAGTTTTAAATACATGGACACAGTCTTCTTATTTGAATTTCCACCAGCCATATGATGGTACAAATTAAATTTGGAAAAATAACAGTTTTAAACACATTGCATTTTCCAAAATGCATTTATTTCTCATATTCCTTATTTAGTTTTAAATATATTTTATGAAATATTTTATGAAAAATTATTAATTTTAACGGTGAATTCTGATTTTAGTTTCGTGTTTGATTTTCGTTTAAATTTATTCGTTGATTTGTGTTTTCTTAAGCCAGTTATACACCTGTCAAAAAACGTTTTATATTTTACTACATCAAATTTTAAAAATATTTCGATATTTCTTTATATTTATTTAATTTTACAGTATTTGATTTGTGTTCGATCGTTTTTTTTGTCATGACCTAGTTATCAACAATAAAATTCAACCTGCATATAAATTCGGTATAATTTAAAAAAAAACAAATTTTGGATTAGTTTCTAACGGTTAAATCGTGTTCGATTTTGGTTTTAAATCCGTTGTTTTTCGAATTTTTTTATGACCCAGTTGTGGACAGTAATGACGCCATGTTGTGTTTGACACTCGTACTTGATACTTGGTTCACACGACCAATTACTCACGTACTTAGTTTGGGGCCAGTTCGACAAAAACGTGTTGCGTAGTTTTATGTTTCATTGCAAACGCAGCTGGTACATAAGCCGTTTTGAACAATGCAAGCCTAGGTCACGCACGGATGAGCGATAGGCAGCAGCGCTTTAACGTTTTTAATGAAACAATGCAGAGTATCAAAAATTAAAAAGCTCTCCACGCATTATATATGTATACATATTCCCCAAAGTGTGCTTTATAAACAAAGTATATACATGTATATTCTCGTCTGGTAAACGCGCCATTGTGCTACGGCGCTTCTTCCTTCAGGCACTCTTTTCATTTTCAATAAACAATCCCCAAAATGTCAGCGCAGCGCGACTTACCATCAAAAGGTTAAACGATATTTATATCATAATAACACTACAAATAAAAAACTATAAAAAACTAAAAAAAAATTCGCCATTGTTTATGGAAATAACGCGACTTGCATGGCACTTAAATCCCACCATTTTAGTTGCAATTTTCAACATAATTCAGTATTCTGCTGTCAGCAAAGATGTGCTATTTAGTATGTGGGTATGACCCATCAACCCTCCATGGGTCAGCAGTGACCACTCGTTATAATTTATATAAGATGTTAGAATTTGAAAGAAACACAAGACACTAAAACAAACATTGTCAATACAGCAGATATCAGTACAAATATAATGATATCAGTAGTCCCCAAAAACCAGTATGTACATGTATATAATGATATCAGTAGTCCCCAAAAACCAGTGTATATATAATGATACCACTAGTCCCCAAAAACCAGTATGTATATAATGATATCAGTAGGCCTAAAGAAACAGTGATATCACTAATTTTACACTGCCAGCCACATGAGGTCAAAAATCAAATTCAACTAAAGTTATACTGATATCTGTACAAGTAAAAAATCATACTGATATTTGCTTCTTCGACAGTAAAACCTGTCAAGTAGACCACCTGCCTATGTTGACCGATTTCGTTATAGTCTCTTAAAACCGCCTATACTGCTAATATTAATTGTATTCCATATGAAGAACCTACTGAAAGAATGTAATCTTAATCATAATGCAGTCTTAGATAAAGAAATTTAATACAATTAATAAGCAATATGGTACTTGCAATTTTCTATAATAAAAGTGATAATTTATTTTGTTTTAGATGTAAACTGTTTACTATGCATTGACCACCTGACTAAGTTGACCGATTCTGCCTGCTTCCTTGAATAGTCACCACAGCCAGGTTTTACTGTCCTAGAACCATCCGTAGGTTCTAAAACCAACTTTAAAACAGGTGTTCCTTGCCATTGAACCTTAATCGGTTCCACATTTACTAATTATTAGAAGTGAAACAAATAAAAATAATCTTTGAAAACATAACTGGTTTGGAGGCCCTTGTAGCCATATAAATCAAACGTTAAGAAGGTTGTGTAACGTGTTTATCGTGCTTGGAAACATTCGTGTTGTCGTGTTCTAACTCCCGCTGTCAAAGACCTAATGGTAACACCATGGCAACGGATCACATGCTAAAAATCACGCCCTCCTGGAGTACGTGTAATTTATGAGATGATATACAAAATTGTCAGTGGCATTTAAAAACCAGTTAATTTATTGCGTTTTGGACAACCGCACAGCTTGAGCTGTCAAAAATTCAATAAATCACGTCGAGAGGCCTTCCTTCCCTGCTGCATTAGGACACTGCAATAAAAACACACTTAATGCCTAAATGTAACACAGGTACTGCTCCCCTTTTTCACGTTCTTTTTTTTAAAAAACGGTAAAATGTAAATAATGCAAAAGGTTTCTACGACGTGAACCTTCGGTAAACAAATCTATTAACCTTTTAGTCAGCCACCCAATCAGACACGCACGTTCCAATTTGTCCGAGGTAATTAATACAAAGTAAACAACCACCCTTGGAGTTTTAGCACGTTACCATGGAGTTACCACAGGACTGAAAATGATTAATGATGACACTTTTACACCTTGACACTTCTGCACTCATAAATGCAATAAATCACCGGGTGTGGACGTGTCCTTTAGGCTGTTACCATGGAGGTATCCATGCAATCTTCCATTGACTTCCAAAACCAACAGCTTTCCAAAACCCTTAGAACAGTATTCTTGTAAAACGTTCCACTTTTATTTTAAACTCGTGTTAGCACGTCTTATATTCAGCAATTTACGTATCAACATAGAAATCGTGCCTGTTAGACATTTAATTCAATTCAATTCAACTCAGTACCCCACAATCAGAAGTGATTACCATGTGGTGTGGGGTGTACACATTACTTTACTGATAATTTGAATTTGGTCATGTTGTGTAAATAACATTCGATATACGAACAACATGTGTTGTCTGCATCAGTGTTTGAAACGTGTGTTTTAAAGTTAAATTACCTCGTTTAAGTTACTAAGGTCCCAAGCAGCTTCTCATTTACAGCTTCAACTTCCACAGATAGTAGTCTTAGTCCAGTGTACAAGAAATACCGAAAAACACTAGTGTAATTTTCGGAATTTATTTTACAACGAATTTGTTTTCTTACGCCGGTAATTAGTGGAAATGGGGGCAGTCCATAAGGTCATAAGTGCCCGAGTAGTGATGATGAAGCAATCAGGACACCCCTAGGCACTGCTGACTGCGTCACCACAGCAACGTAATGCTAGTGTGGGTGGCACATACAACGTTCTGCGTTGCACAAGTTTTAAAAAAAACACATTTTTTTAAACCAAAATTCTCGTTTCTGTTTTACGAAATTAAACCTCTATGATGTACACATCGTTTGAATCTAGTTGCTCGAACGAAATTCTGACTAGTACTATCGCATCCCGAAGTTGATTTTCTGGTTATGTTCACATTATGCATTCAGCATTTAGCATTCATGACTCGAATTATTTCCACGCACTGCATTTATTTATTTTCGTCATAATTAGCCAGAAATTTGAAATTACACCAACCTTACCCTCGCACAATGTTTTTTTTAAAAATTATTTCCTAAAGTCGTATTATGACAGTGGCTGAATATCTTACCTATCAACCTTAATTATACTTAAAAAAGCTATTTATGTCAATATCTGATTTCTGTTTCTAACAATTACAGTATTATTTCAATTCAATTACATGCCATCATCGAATAAATGCCACGTGGTGTGTAAGGGGGGAAGGAAGCACTTATTCCCCTATCCAGGGTGCACAGGGTGGTTATTTCGTAAATAAAATGCTGGCAATTTACAAAACTTCATCCAAACTCCAGCTTCCATTCCAGCATTCCATTCTTCGGCCATTTTCATTTGTTACGGCAATTACTGTTGTTGAAAACGTTTAGCGTACTTTGGTGGGGGTGTCTCCAAAATCCTGGCCAGTAATTTTAGGGGAATTGGTTAGGGGGTAGGGGGCTAAGGGTAAAAACTAAAAGAGACCCTTTTTTTATTAGGAATCTGGTAGATAATTGGTCACCTGCCCTAGCATCATCCCGATCAAAACCCCGACATTAAACGCTTTCAACCCCTAAACAAAATCCAATTTACCCTAATTTTCAGGGGGAATTATCCCCCCAATTAAGCCCCCTTAAACCTGTATGCGGGCTCACCGCATCATCCAGATCCAAACTTCGTAATTACAAAGTGGCCAAAATACCTGCGCAAGGTCCAAACCACCGGCTGTTAGGGGAGGCCCCTAACCCCTAAGCCTAAGGGGGGGAGAGGGGGTGTCAGGGGGTTACTAGAAACCTCTGTCCACCGAGGGTCGTCCTTAGCCCGTGGACATTACAAGAGACGTTTAACTCGAACAAGCTGCTCTGGACCCCCGAAACTGACCGGAACCCCCTCGGGGCCCCCTTCCCCCTTCCCCTCGTCCTCCCCCCTAAACCCTCGGTTCGTTTTAAACGAGACAAAGTAGGCACTTAAGCACGTAACGAGCCTTAATGGGGGCGAGTTGAGGAAAAACGGAGAAAAACAATAGACTGACCCAACCGGCCCCTTAATGAATGGGAGAAAGGCAAAAAACAAACAAAAAAAAATATATAAAAAAAATAATAAAAATTTGTTTAAAAAAAATTATAAAAAAAAAATATGCAGCATGCATGCATGCAGCGCACTCTATACTTAAGGAGAAAACGGATAATCGACTGTGACCGATTAAATGGAGTAAGGAGGTAAGGGGGGGAGGGAGTTGAGGGGGATGGACAAGGGCCTCTTAAAACGATGCT
>JAQIXS010003060.1:0-19507 GCA_034700785.1 Rossiulus vilnensis
TTACGATTTGACAGGGTATATCTAAGAGTTGCCTTTGTAACCTTTATATTCCTTTTCCTTGATATGGAATAAATTTTTATTATTATTATTATTATTATTATTATTATTAAAGAGTCTTGGTGTGGGGTTACAGACTATACCCTGTTTTGTTCGCGTTTTGAGTCTGGTATGCACGTGCTAGTATCGGGGACACTGCTCACTGTAGTTGTTGTGATGCTTTTCCATCAGTCCCTCTAACTATTGGGGACGAGGTAAGGGGCTGTTGAAAACTTATACCTTATATTGCTGGAGATCTGGTTATATTGTATAGTAAACCGGCTTCTACTGTTGACCTAAATACTGACGGAGATACAGATATTAACGAATTTCTGCATCTGCTGACTCAGTGGATGTCGTCATGACTCTCACTAATGAAATTACTTTCGCTTTACTTTTGATGCTTTCTGCTCATTGTGCGGTAAATCAATAAATGCGTTGTATAGATATAATCTGTGCATATCTTTGTGAAGATACAAGTATTTGCAATGACAACCTGTATGGGTTGGATTTGAGGTTAGCCGTTTCTGATTAACTGCACTGGCTGCATGCAGTTGTTGCGAGAATTTTCCGTCTCTAGAAAGTGCATGTTTTCAAAGAGGTTGGAAGGCAGCTGACCCGTCACCTGGGCTGTCATCTTTGTATAAGTGTTGTTGAGCCGCTTGAAAGACAGTTGTCATTATTTGACAGTTTATATTTTAAATCCTGACACTGTACTGTTGCCATCTTTTATGTCATCAGTGATTCTAATGTATAACATGCATGTCCTGGTACAATTTATGTTCGATTGTAGCTTCTTTCTTTACTAAGAAATTATTGTAGAATTGTTAAAACAACGTCATACCTTTTTCACGAAATTAGACAAATTAAATGTAATAACGTGATAATACTCGTTAATCTCGGAGTATTCATTTTTTTAACATTTTTAAATGAAACCAATGCTTTTGCTTAAGCAGGAACAATGTTATTGCTGATTAAGCATTGAAAGTCGTAAATTAGCAACGTTTGCGCTACACGCAGCAAAATCTGACGGCTTCAACTAATACTTTAAGAGGCCGTCAAATTATCAGCAATTAACGCGCGATTAAACTCAGGATGGTGAAATGGGTCAAATTACAATATGGTTTATATCTTTAATCGGTAATGTTTACAGTGGATAATCACTTTGACCGTGGAGTTCTTAATATCATTTATATTAATTCAAAAATATTAAACTTGTAGGGAATTTGTTAATATATGTAATTGAGTCAATTTAAAGGTAAGAAAATAATGTATTGAGTACTTGGTTGATGTGGAACCTGGGTGAGAAGTTATGACATCAGGAAAAATGGATGTAAACGTCACTCTAATAAATCCAGGGATAAATATGGCTCTCGAAATATTCTGAAAGCTTGGGATATTATTTGGAACAAGCTTGGTTATTTGGGATAATTTGACAAGTGCTTGCACCTTGCATCTTGTGCATCCTACATGGATCAATATTGTTTTTCCCCTATATTTACCCTTTTTTGTAAGAAAAAACAATAAATAAACGAGTCATTGTTCGTCACAGACGTTGTTATGATCGGCTTAAACCATTTCAATCACGTGCATGGAAGTAAATTATCGGAAATACACCTCTCAGCATATCCAACGTGCATATAAAATCAGCGTGACTGTGGGCGTCGTTAAATAAGGACAAGCATTGAAGCAACTAACCAACAACCCTCATTTTACCGGAAATAAATCGCGTAGCTAACTTTAGAATGGACTCATTACGTAAAGGTTGTTAATATCATTTTTTTTAGAAATAATTGCTAAGCAACGTGAACAATTTTAAATATTGATTCGGAGTTAAGCCGACGAATCTGTGGACAATTCAAATTTATATCCTCTGGGATTTTTCTTTATGAAATATCTTGCGTGCGCTCTCCCTGCCTTCATGAGCTCATCTACGGCTGCCTGGCATAAACATAAACAATCCGGTTATCTCAATTGGCCTTCGAGAGTACAGATTGTGGCATCTTATCAGCTGCGTATGTACAGGGTGACATCATTCCTAATTCCTTGTCAGTGAGAACAGATCTGACAGATATCTACTTCTGGAGCACGTGCATGCGTTGCTGATAAGGAAACGTTTCTTTATTCGTTTTTGGAGCCGATAGCTGAGGCCCTGCATCGTGGGTAATTAATCCATGCAGTGTATCGTGAATGCGAAATGCGCGTTCTCATGGCAACCGACTGCAATAACAATGCGATGCTAATTTGAATTTCTTTTGCATTCCTCTGCCAGCAGCGCCATCTGCGAGCGAGTAAATTGGTCTTGTGACATTTCAAATAATTAAATGCGCATGATTGGTGCTGTGGCCAGTGATGCATCCCATGGCACGATTTAATTTGTAATCCGCCATTGACAGGCCAATTATCACGTTACGTTTTTTTATTGAATGAGTTGCAGTGGACGAAATTTCGTCTTGGCGTCATATGGTCAATAACCTTTGACAACTCTTTTCCCGCGGCGCTCTGGCAATGTAAAAGCACCCACAAAAGCGCAATTTGTTTCCTACAGACAGACAGAAATGAAGACAGTCAAGGAATATGGCGCGTGTAGCCTCCCAAGTAGTGCGAAATTTTGGATCAACGCCATCTACCGAGGGTGTTGCACCCGCGAATTTGTAAGAGCATCAACGGTGTAGCAATGCCTGGCAGCCCAATTTTTCAGCTTAATCGCTGGTTAGGAAATGGTCGGTTTAAAATAACTTCTGTGTGAATGGAATAAATGACAAGGCATGAGAATTCTATTCAACTCATTACCCTATACAATGTATGGTCAGTATATACCTTGTGGTAGTAGGGTAATTCTTCTACTCAATTTATTAGGTAGATAAACCGCATTAGGCCTATAGGGTGGACAACATCATCAGTGGCACATTTGATTTCCTGTATCTTAAAGCATTATCATTTGAAAGAGAATTCCGAATGGCAGCAATATTCAAGAATAGGCATATGAAAATGATAAATATCCAATTTCTAACTTTTTGGTGACAATTTCGGAATATTCTTTGGAGAAATCTGTACCGATCATCGCCATTTTTACGAGAAATCCTTATAAAAATGTGGATGATCTATTATCATGCCCATGAACAAGGTGAGAAACTCGATACCCTACTATCATCAAATGTATGCCATCATGTACATGTACATGTATATGGTAGAGAATGTGTAATTTATCAACCCCTGTTATTTCTTTTTTTAAATTCAATATGCATGCAGCGCCCTACAAAATAGTTACCAAGCAAACAAAAACGCATTTCCAAATCCTGTGCAGGTTCTGCCATTACCACAATAATCACACCTGTCACAAACAGTGCTTATTGAGCCAAAGACTTAAAGCTTCTAATACAATATTTCCGTATTTGTTTGGGCAAAGCTGGAGACGAAATGCTTTTTGACATGCAGTGCCCTTCAAAATTGTTACCAAACAAACGAAAAACAAAAAGCGTTTCCAAATCCTGTTCAGATTCTGGCATTAGCGCAATAGTCAAACAGATGGGGGAAATGTTCTTGTCAGTACATGAGCCAAAGACTTTAGCTTCTAATACAGTGTTTTCGTATTTGTTTGTCCAAAGCTGGAGACGTGCGTTTTGACACTTAAATTTATGGTGAAAAAGTGAAGCTGGTGCTGATCTTGATTTCATAATCAGAAGGCTTACTTCTGAAGGGAAGCTACATGCATTATTCGCAATACTAACAAATGCCTTTAATTAGCGTGTAGCCGAGGACCTCTGTAAATTAACCCCAGTTGGAAATGGGGTGAAAATTGTCTAATTTCATATTTAACAGATGTCCCCCGTTGGCGAGGCCAAGAGATCATTGAGATGACACTTCCTCGAATTGGACTATCGGCCTACTGGTTTCCACCAGCTTTGTCATGTTCAAGCTGCACTGCAGTATTTAGTATCCAATGATGAAAAACAAAGCCCCCGGTTGTTCTCGTTAAGTGGTACCTGTAGGTTTCGATGGGTAAAACCTCCGAGAACCCCACGAAACACGTGTCAGACATGTCGATGGCATTATCGCCAAACATTTGAACACCCCTCTTCATCCCCCAAACCATAATTTCCTAGCGTCTTCAGCTCTATTGTCAATGAGGGTATTTCTCACAGAGGCGCACGCTTCGCTGCATATATCCGTGACACGCTTCAGCCAGCTGTCAACGTTGCCAAGTTTTCAGGGAGGGATGGGGGAAGTTTTTCATTATCACGATATTGTTATCCGAGGTCAGTGCTGCAGCTATTGCCACGATAGCAAGGATATTGTCTGCAGATTGCGCTTTTGCCGCAAAGATCTTTGTTAATGGCCAGGGCTTCCGTTGTGTCGTTGTGGTTGTTTTACATGTGCTAAAAAGGGTCGGTGCAGAAGAGTGTGATCCTTTGAGATAAGATCCTTCCTATTCCGGCGCAGATTTCTGCCCTATCCATGTGCACTGTATTAGGTCAATGAAGATATTTTGACAGCCTCTCTGGTTCTACTGTCACACACAGATGCTTAAAGCAAAGCGAGCAGCAAAAATGGGTTTGTTTGCAGACTGACCGCTGTAAGATTTGGGCACCTAAGATTGCTGGCCTACTTGGGTGATTTGATAAATCGTGGCCTGCCAGTAGTCTGGAAAGCGGCTCTAACCAGCCACGCTTGGGCTACGAAAAAGAATCTGGCCATTTTATTGGAATTGCTCGCATAAAGTTCGAAGTAGTAATTTCGGGGTACCACTCGGTGTCACCTCAGTCTTGGCTACCCTCTTCTTCGGCGAAAGAGAATTTGGCAACCGAGAAAGAAGTACGTGGCGTTGTAAAAAAAGAAACATTAAAATTTCCATAAACGAAAAACTACCTATAAAACGTTGGGTTTCAGCGCGGATTACAAGGCCATTGTAGTCCACAGTTTGTTTGTGGAAGTAGATTCCCATTAGATAGCGGCGTGATAAGTTACAGTGGCCATTAATATCACGATTTATGACGATTGCAGGGGGCTGCGGCTCGACCCCGGGTTCCAGTCCCGTTGGTAGTGATTGAAATGTAGCGACGTTAGGCGTTTTTTGCGTGTTTTGGTATTTACAAAAATAACTCGAGCGATATTTGAGCCCCGGGCCGGAAGAGTTTCCTCCGGTTATGAATCTGGAATTGGACCAAATTGCATAAACGTTTGTCTTCTGCAGATTTCTTGACTTTTCGAAATTGCTTAAACCCTTAGTTTTTATGTCGACCGTCCCGGAGATTGGGAAGGAATTGTGGTGTTGGAATGTTGAGTCTGTCAATCTTCGGAAGATTTAGAATGTTCGGTCTGTAGCAAGTGGTTTTGATATTGTGGAGATTAAATCCACTCGTCACAGATCCATCATTCTCGGCATGTCCAACTCACTTGAACTCAGCTTGTTTGGTCAAAAATATTCCTCTAGTTCTTGATAATGTAAAAATGTTCCCCAAATATTTGAACAACGTGTTATTGCTCCCTTTCAGACCTGTTTACGCTTATATTTATCTATAAAAGAATGTTCCACTTAAAAGCTAACGATTCGTTGGTTTTCACGGTGAACCAATCACTTTGTGATGCAGTGCAAACCGAAATATTTTAGTTAAGATGCAATTGCATGATTTTGTCTTGTTTATGGATTAAGATGAAATACGTATAATGCGTTTATTTTGTCAACATCTTAATGCAAGTTGCATCTTCTGATAATTTTGCCTTAACATTAAACTAATAAACGAAACTAAAAATAATACCATATGATGTACAGTGTATGATGCATACATGATCATGATAGAAATCGAAGAAATAAAGTAAACTGCGTTCACTGTGTAAATGCACTCATTATTATAATTATAAAATTAAGGATTTTTCATCTAAGTTTGTTCAACAAGTTCGCAGTATTAAATATTAACGAATGGTAATGCAACTTCCTAGATTTGAAGATGTAATTAACGTCGCGTAAAGGATGCCACGGTCAATGTAGGCCTACTAAATCTAACATATAGTTTCATGTATTCCTTCTTAATATGGTAATTTTACCTCCACAGGATTAAAACTATGTATTTAATCAAATATGATATTATAATATTGGTAATATAAGGAAGAACTTCACGTACAGTATTTTAAAAGGTTATGATAATATAATTTATAAAAAATAGTTTTAAATGACTTTGCAACAATAACGGAAGTTAATATTATTCATTACTTTACCCATTTAGGGCCGGTTGCACCAACAGAAGTGAAGCCAAACCCAAGGTAAACCTCTAGTTAACCGAGAAAAAGCATTGCACCACCCAGCAAAGTGGCTTAGTGGCAGCATGTCCGCCTTGCATTCGGGATACCAGGGTTCAAATCCCTAGTTGGCTGTTGTAATTGTGGTTTCCACAATATTTTCAGATGAATGTTGGGATAGTACCTCTGTAATCGGCCACGACCGTATTCCCTTCCCTATGATTCTCCAGTTCTATTCATTGTTCAAAAATTTGTAATTTCACTTTTGTTTAAATTTGGGTAAATAAACTAATAATTCCCTCTACCACATGGCATTAATATGCTGCTTGCAGGGTATCAATTAGAATTAGAACCACAGTAGGCAGAGCAAACGTAAGCATTTGTAATCTAATGCAATTTTCCCTGAATTCCTAGCTGCATCTTGTTACTTCCATGTTTACTACATCTTGGGTTAAAGTCCCTATAGTAAAATGGTGCAACAAAAACCTATTAACTCGTGATTATAGTTAACACCAGGTGCAACCTGCCCTTACAGTGTAGTTGAAGCGGGATGCTGATGATGGCGCACAGCTCTTTCAATATGAAGTCAATGCAAAACAAAAGGGCATCGTCGTTTTTCCATCGAATTGTCGAGACGTACTGTATATTGACTTGTGCCATTTTTCAGAAACGTCCGCAGTCGTATATAGGATAACAATTAATTTAGCTCACCCTTTGTAATACACAAAAAATGATAAAAAAAGTAGGTTTCTCCGGTTGAAACCGGAAAATAAAAACATTCAGTCAAAACAGCACGTGGAAATATAAGTTATTGCTGTTATTTATATTTAAAAATGTTGATTGCGCATACACTTATGGCTGTCTTGACATGCATGTAGATGCATCAAGGTTTTCTTGAATCGCTGCGCCGCGCCATTGCTGAATTTTTAAAACAACTGCTTACTCTAGGTGTGTACTAATCAGAAGCTTTTTTATTTCCCTTCCTAGATTCCAATTAGGTTAGTTTCAGAAATGTCAAATGTATCAGCGAACGCACGAAATTTGGAATTAAGCATCTTTGGCTGAGAAAAGAAAACGTACACATACATGTAGTATCGAAAACATTCAGAAATCTGAAGCAACATGACATTTTTGTTCTGCATTGTTGGCATTGAATTGGATTTATTGAAAATGAAATGAATTAGGGTATTTAGCACCTTGAACCCAAGATGACAAGCGCATATCCAAACGTTTTTCTTTTATGGATGTATAGAATAGTTAGTGTTTATTTTTGAGTCATTTGTTTTTACTTCTTGCTTAATGTAATGTTTGTAATGTTTTTCCGAAGGAATTTCTATGTGATTATCATTACTGCATCCTTAATTGACGTCATCGGCACATTTCTTCACAAGACATCTTATTGTCTAATACAAGTGCTATGCGATTTATTTTTACTTTTTTAATTATCTGGAAATGCAGTAATTAAAAATCTGGCCACGAGTTGTTCGTATTTCAAGATCACGTTGTTTACGTTTTTTTTAACCATCGTTAAAAGGTTGCCTAAAAGGGGTACGATTTAACGACCTGATAACGTTTACTTCTTTATATTACCTGAAATAGTTTCGGTTTAATTTACGATTTAAAGGGGGTCATAAAGCCTTCTCGCGCAATGGAACATTTGTTGGAGAAAAAAACACCATGGGCATAAAAAAATCTCCCACGCCGATTTTTTCCCAATTCAGTATTATGTAATAAATGATTAAATCCGCACTATGATAGGAACGTTTATTTGCAGGATCGGATTTGTTAATTGTTAATTGTCATTTATTTTCGACACTGCTTGCATAATAACTAAAAATCAAAGTTGTATAGTTAGTTCGATAAATTCTCAGGCCTCTTTGTTTATATCTCTGTGAAAAAAAAGTGAAAATACGGAAAAATAAGAATTAATCTTATTGTTCGTTGCTATTTTCATCGTAGTAATAAGGAGCTTCTCCTTGCATACATAATTTATATCGATGGTAAAATTGTCATAATTTATGTTTTCATTGCAAAGATGGCATGTGGTTGGGAGGTGTAATCCACCAACTCATGCTATTTTTGTATTCTTTATTCAACAATTAATATCGCAGTTTTGATGGTCACCATCATTATTGCCAAATTTAATTTCTGTTAGCTGAATGCTTGGTATCCTTTGGAAAAGAATTTCAACTACTGGCATGCAAGAGATAAGACAAATGATATGGATTCAAACAGGCGTGGATTTCCATAAGTGGATCAGAATAAAAAGATTCCCTCCACCAAGTTAGTATTTTTTTTTCAAAAAATGTTCCTTGCATTGAATCTCCTGGTATGTAAGTGTGACGAATATAGCAGCTCTACGCTGTACCATTCAAGAGTTCGTCAATCGACCCACCCTGTAAGAATTCCAAAAAGGGCGGCATTATTCAAGAAAGGGTCTTACTAATGATAAATATACAATATATTGAACGTTTTGAGAACAATTTTGAATATTCTTTGGACAAACCTAATGCGTTGATCGTCTGTGATAGTGGTTCCTAAATATTTTACAGAAGAAACTACTTTCAAACAAAGGTCGTTGAGTTCTTGCGAGACTAAAAACGGGACTTGCATTTAACAATCCAATTACTCGAATTGTGAAACTAAGGTATTATTCTGGTTCGAAATGCAAACGTTAGCCTATAGCTTGTTGACCTTGCGCCGTTTATTTTTGTAGGGAATAAGCAGGCGTTCAATAGAAATATTGCCACGAAATAAATTAACAAATATCCTTCTTGTCGCCATTTTATTTATTTCGACCGTGGGTCGCACCGTCGTGTTTTCGCGGATTCCATGTACAACTTAAGCCTGAAATATGTCAGGGACTTGGCCCGCGTGTTGACGGAGTTGACCAAAGTACAAAGAGTCGTATAATTCGATACGCCGGCACCCTGTTTACAACCAGGTAGCCGTTTTATGGGAGCTCGGCTCTAATTTGTTATTGTTTATCGGTAGACGGACCAGCCTTGGAACCGTTTTTCCCATGAACTCTTTGGATCAGGGGTCAAGCATGTGGTGAATTTGACGCTCAACTTGGCAGTGAACATCTCTTCAACGCTTGTCCGTGACCGAAGGTCTTGACTATTTTCTCGACTGTCGTGGACACCTCAAGTTTAGGTCGTTGAGGTGGCACCATGAGTATAAACATGCTGCACGCTGGATGCAGGCTATGAAATGTCTGATGAGATTACAGATTATCTTTCTAATGGTATTCAAGATTATCTTTCCAATTATACTTCAGATTATCTTTCTAATGTTATTCCAGATCATCTTTCCAATTATACTTCAGATTATCTTCATAATGATAGTCTCGAAAATCTTCCAGAGGGAAAGTTGTTTGTATTTGTAGTCGTAAATGTCTTGAAAACGTTCGAGCATGGCTGTAAAAAAAACAAGAAAAACGACACATGTAAATTGAGTTTTACCGTTACATGTGTAGTGCACGTTGATCCTAACAAATGCAAGTTTAACACAACAAAATATCCGAAAATCCATCTAAATATAACATGTTTAATTTAAACGTGTTTTACTCTTCAATAGAACGAATTTGCATGCATGACGATGTATCCGAAAATTAGACAGATCAGAACTGATGCAATTTGGAGCATATTATTTGATTTCTGCTTAGAGCAAACCACGATGTGATGTTTATGCAGGCGTTTTGTATATAGAGTTTGATGCTACGTTGTGGTTTAATTAAATCGGGTTCTGTTTCGTAAAATCGTGGTAATTTCCTAGCTGGAAGTGATCCAAATACACAGCTGAAGACATCTCCCTCACTCCATCCATTGTTTTAATTAAACCTTCCCCCTCTAAAGCCAGAAAAGTCGATGATATAGCATATTACTATGCAGTATTACTAACAAACCGAAACTTGTTGAAATGAAAATATCGAAAAGTTTCATCTACTGGTGCTTCCAATATAACACAGTTTATGATGCGTTCGTCTTAACAAGACGCATCTTTTGGTCTCGCTTGAGATAGGGGATGAACCAAACAAATTCATTGCTTTTATCACGTGGATATCTGATGAGCAGTTTACTTTTTATCAGAATGCAAGTCGTTTGACATTAGTCTCTCTTGCAAGTGAGAACACCTAGCCTTCGATAGTGATTCGATTACCTAGCACTAGCAGGAAACAAGATTCAGATTCTGTAAAATCGCCATAGGTAAATTACTTAGCAGAAGTCGTGTTACCGGTACAAGCGGGTTGCAATTCGACGAAATACCAGCAGTTTGCATCTCAGACCAGCAAATCTCATTGGACATCGATTTTCAAGAGTAATGAATGACAACCTTCGTCCTTGTTCGTAACGCGGAGACTGATAGTGTCAGGAGCTACATTCGCATAAATTGAAAATGTCTCCTCCATCCAGAATGTTCGTGTGGACCTATTCTCAACATGCCCGTTACGTGATGTGGGTGGTTTCGAGGATAACCACTTTGACATATGCATTTGAAATCCATTTAGCATACTAATTCTTTTTTAATGCTAATTAGCAGACCGGAGAAAACCGACTCTGGCAGTAGAGACCACATATGCGAGAAGACGATACGTCACGCGCAGTAGGTATTGCATTCCTGCACGACAGTAAGTCGGAGATAAAGTGCTCGTAAAATCAGTGGATGACCAAGATATCGGCACTCTGCAGCGAGGGAAAGGATTTTTCGCTTTAAGATTACGACAATAATTCCATTGGAAGATCAAGCAGAAATCTGAGTCGCTCATTTTATGCAAACAAATGGCATATGCCAAAATTATTGGTTATTTTTGCATTTGTATCTTTGAGTCTTATATGTCGGTTTCAATTCTCTCAATAATCCATATATATATTCCATATACAACACGATGTGTTGTTGAATTGTTTATCCAAACGTTTATTCACTCGATCTGTGGATGGTGCCTGGTCAGTTGCTGCCATCCGTTCTTGTGCTGTGTGGTACTGTATTATAGCTAGCACAGATGTTGGCGGATGTTAAGAAATTCTCTGAGACGGGCTCGTCTGTAGTGTTTTGTGGCGCTTGCCGATACTCCAGACGCTCTGGGAAAGGGATAGGTAATAGTTAGAAAAATATTGATCACATGCGGGAGATCACTTTCCTCGATGCAATTTGATTTGGTTGGCGTCGGACCAATTCCGTTCGACTACAGTCCACTGTATCGATCTTAAGCTACATGTAGATCTACGAGCTGGTACAGTTTGAGAGATCTACTAGAACTTTGTTTTCATCTTTTATGAGTGCAAGTCCAAAAACCCTGTCGGTAGCTGATCGCATTGAGAGACAAGGTTTTCAGACTTTTCACAAACTGGTAAGCTCAGGGACAATCTAGAAACCCCGTGGAAAACGTGGTTTTAAAAGACTTGCTTTTAAAATCGCCTGATCTGTGTTCGTCCGTTTTATATCTTCTGCGTGGAAGGTCGATGGACAATATATTTGAAATGAACCTTGCCATGACCAATTTATACGGCAATTTATAATGTTTCAGTTACAGTGTAGTTTGTATTGAACTGAATATGACATTTCTTTTTGCACGCACCTATTCTGTTAAACCAGAACTCGCAAAATGCAACTTCATCCGAAATATTAATGGCACGTCTGTTGATAACCCGGTTTAATTTCAAAGTTAATGGGTGTTACACTGACAGATTTTTGTGTGTCAGTTTTGGACCGATTCATACGATCATCACATACGAAATTTTCAAAAAGAAAGAATCAACAATAACCAGCTTACGAATACGAAGCTCGATTTCTTAGTCGCACTTTTTTATTGCTTTGTTACTCAGTTCATCTTGTGAATGTTCTGGCTACTAAGTGGAAAATCGTTCATCATCGATTGTCGAGAATTTGCACAAATATCTACCTTGCGTATTCACCATGCATGCATGCTGTGCTGAACATTTGTCATGTGTTAAAGTGGGCCTCGGCTTGCTGCCAACTATCTGGTGCTGGTCTTGATAAGCGTGGGAAATTGCAGGATAAACGATTCAATTTGGCCCTTTCCATTCACAATAGCAACTTGAGAAAAATAATTGAACGTTTACGCCCAGCTAAATACGTTCAGTGTATACTAACCGAGTAATATCATCATAAATCGATTATAGCAACTGCAACGTTCTACCATGCTGTAACCCACACCACTCGTTTTCCATGGACCATGAACACCTTGTAAGCCAGTCATTGTCTCTTGGACTAGTCACAAATGTTGCACATCTTCCAAACGATCATGAAATGTGTTCACCATTTGAGTTGACAATAAACGTTCAGGAAACACAGGATTAGGGGTCCAAGAGTCAGAATTTTACGCTTTTACGCTATTATCTGCAAGTTTTAGTATTCAAATGTCGTCATGCAAATCTCTGAGGACGATGTACAGTATCGGTACGAGTCTGAGTTTAGGCCTACACATGCACATGTACACACAATGTCAACAGTTCAAATACCTGCGCATGCAGATTTGCCATTGGTGAGGTTTCGTAATCCGCCATAAATTTGGGTATTTTTATAATTACATGGTATTTATGAGTTTGAGGCCATGAGCTGACAGAAATGTGCACCCCATCGACCCAATCAATATGAAAGTGTTTTCGTATGCTGAAAAAACTTGTTTTGCCGGCTGAACTACTGTAGTAACTGGCTAAGTGGGCCAGTTTACCAGTCTCGAATGTATCCGTTGCAGCAGACCCGAGTCGATCTAGATATGGGCTCTCTTTATCAAGATTATACATTACATATCAACCCTTGAAATATCCCCGTTTTGAGGAAACCGAGATGAAGAGCGTTCCATTTTGCAAATTAATGGGGACATGCTTGATTTGAGCAGACGCCTACTGATGATTTTTGGAATCCGAAACCAGGGCGACAAATCGATGACACCGAAGAGAATAGTGACCGGATGGATCCATTAATGGATGAAGGCCCAGACTCAAGATTCGAAAACGGGGGTGGGGCTGACGTCCAATTCCCTACAATTTTTGCTAGATACGATGCCATTTATTTACCTGGATTGGGGGGTGTAGATTAATCCCATCCCGGTTTCATGTGCACGGGCCTGAATGGATTACAGAGTGATATTACTGACTACTTCATACGAAATGAAAATTCACGAAAGACCTGAAAGACAAATTGAATTTAAACCAAGATCTCCCATCGAAATTCCCATGCAAGAAGCGCGGACCAGGCGCTCAAAACAATTATTGCCACATGTGCCAGAGTAGTTTCCCAGCAGCGGGATGTCCTACCATAAACATGCTAATTTTATGCTTCTGGTCGTTGCACCATCGCAAAATGCTGACGCGATGGCACATTAGAATACAATGGCCCGTGTTGAGCTTTGTGGAGGAGCGCAACTCGAATCGCGGATTTCAGCGAATAACGACTAATCTCTACATAGCGGGGTATCGATCGTTCGTTAATTTCCCCAATTAGTGCTGATAGAGACGCCCAGGCTTAATTTTTTTGAATGATCTCATTTAGTTTGGGGTGAGTTAGCGCAGGTCTGGTGCGAACGTCTGCATTTAAATCTGTTCCATCGGTTCGCGTGGTAGGCGGAAACATGCCGCTAGCCAATGATCAGGGTGTGCATCCCTGTCTAGGGCGCTGCACATATAATGTTTAACGATGACAGATTGCTCCTTTCTGAGCTTTTGAATAATGTTTGCGTTGTCTAAATGCAATCTTCAACTAATTCAGCAGCCTTGACACAAAGACGTTTAATTGTGACAATACAGTAGAATTTTTTCCCCGCAATCAACGATAGAATTTTGTGATCTTGTGATCGTTTATTGTCAGTTGGATCAGTCGAGGCGACGAGGTTAGCCACCCAAAAAATTAATTCAAGGTGTCTGTAGGTTATTTTTTTCGAGTCCTTGGTCGACATTTTGGTAATTAGAAATGTATTTGTTTTATGACGACGCGATGGTTTCATCATTCCAAAGTTTCGAAAAATACCAAAACGTATTTTTATAAAATAATTAAATGCCCATTGTACCTATTGATATAAAACGTGTGTTTCTTGGAGGATTGTAATTAAATTTCCTAAACTGTTCACTTTAAAATTGTTGAAAACAATTGATTTCACGTTATCTTTACTTTTACTGAATATTTTTTTTACATTACTGACTTTACATTACCAAATGTAGGCCCCATAGTTCGTTTAACCATATGGTGTGTTAGCTTACTGCTCTTGATTTTTGCTCCTTTTTGGGTATTAGATTCCTTCCACTGGGTATGTAAAAACGAAGCTAAAACAAGTTATGCAGTTTTTAAACCTTCTAGCGAAAACATGAACAAAAAATGTTTCATTCTGAAGTGTGCTTATCACTATACCCAACGTTCCTCGCCTGACTGTTTGTTGTTGAAGCTCAGCTGAAGCTTGGCGCTCCAGACAGACGACCATGCGGCGTCAACGAGGGACGTTCGAAACAGTACGCAGCAAGCAATGTGTTGGGAATTTTCATAGATATATTTTTTAATTGCTGGTTTTAACCATATTCTTCATTTAACGCGGTAGTAAAAGCGCGGTAGTTACCCGTATAATTGAAATGCAACACTTTTGAGATCATAGATGACTGACAAGAAAGCCCGGAAACGCAAATAAATAATGACCGTTGATTTTGCTGCATTGGCTGTAATATGCTCGGACTTTCCCCTTTAAACCCTCGACAAGTGGAAATTATGCCATGCTGCAAAGATTACTAAAGAGAAAATTCAAGGCTGACGTACTGTGTGTTTATCATGTGGCTAGTGCCTAACCCCTTGAGCTATTAATATGGCCGAGTCGCCAGCACGCAAGTGCGAAAACGACTGAATGGCTATTTCGTAAAACCTAATTATAAGTTTGGCTATTAATATGCGTATACCCTGTTTGAACCAAAAATAATGACGAGTAGCTTTTGCACGATATTACCACTGACTCACTGAGCAAGCATTTGTAACTTGCCTTTGGCCACAGACGACTTTAGTTGTGTGGACCTCCAAGAAAGCATTGGAGCATTGTTGATATCTTGTCCACCAGCAAGAAATCATGTCACATTTTAATGAGGTTATATAATCCAAATCACTGATATGCCATGAATTATTTGTTGGAACTTGTATGAAAGAAATAAGATCTGTAAACGTTTTCGAGCATATTTACCCGTTTGACAAACTTACCTTAAATATATAGGCACTTTTTGTTTAATTTACTATTATATAAATTATATATAGTAAATTAATCCGGGATATTTTTTTTTCCCCATGCAAATATTTATCAGACTTATTTTCAATAAAACTTGGTTTCAAACATGTATTTCCATGTGCAGTATACTGTACATATAGGCCTACACTGATAATACAAAGTATGATGGAGTGATAATTGAAGAGGATTTACCTGACTAATTGATCAAATCTTTGCCCTGTGTCTATATGTATAGAATTGATAATATAATATTGTTTACCAATTTCTCAAGAATGTAAATGGTTTTGAATTTTGCGAAGGATGTACTCCGTTTGCTTTGTCGTGCCTATACATTTATCCTATTGACTTTCCTTTCGTTAATTGTTTTTAATGTTTTTGTTTGGTATTTTACGACAAGGTTGCCCTTTAGGAAACGTTTTCTTTTATCAGCACAATGTTTTAATCCACTTTCAGATGAACAGACTGAAAATTTCACTTTTAACCTGTTTGCTCGTGTCTACGGTTCTGACCTCAAATTATGCGCCGTATCACAATCTCATGTTTGTCGCCAAGGAACTCGCCGGGAGTCCTTAACCCATTGCCCAAGTCCGACCGGCTACATACATGTGCCCGAAACGTGTTTTCAATGCGAATGGGTTTTCCTATTTGTATTTGTTTACTTCAAGATAAGTTATCTGAGCAACCTTGTGGATTAACGTCCACGATTAGAACAACTGATCTGTTGAAGTTGGGAAATCCCCATCGTATTCGTCCGCGGACTAGCATTACTCCTCTCGGCCGGCGAAGCTAGCCTTTGCACTAAGCTAGATACTGTAGTATGTTCCCTAGAAACCAGTTTAATAACCAAATGTTGTGTGCTGGAGAAATTACACCAAGAGGCCCGCCCAATTTGCCATGGATGAGATCCATACTACCTAAACTGGACGTATTTCCACAAGGCTGAATTCAGTGCAGTGCCACGTAAATGCTAAACGTTTGTTCATAAGCTATTATTGGCGGCCTCCGTAACTCCGTTGGGTTGGAGTGAAACCATCTAATCTGTGTTTTATGTATGTTAGTTCAAATTGCACAACTATTGCGCTGTCGGTATACAGGAGGTGGTATACACGGATGTATGGAACGTGATGTGGAGTTAGTTTTTCCTTCAGTTAACCCAGAACGAACATTTATCGATGTTAAGATGAAAAGATAACTCGTATTTCCAACACATGTAGTTCAATTAACAAGTGATTATTCGCTCTCTTAAAACCTTAATACAAGCACGAGTTAATTAAGTTAATTAAGAATATATCTATATGCAAATTACTCCAATGCCATTGACCTCGTAATTCAAGTCGTGTTCGATGTCAACGAATTACTCTTGTTTGTAAACAGTTTTAGAAATGTCCACACCCTTGCCCACACTATTTGGCCGACATATATGTCGGCCAAACAGTGAAACCTATCTGGGTTCTCTAGGGGGTTTGCTTTTGATCTGGAATTTACATCAAAGCTCGTGCATGTGAAGAAATTCAACTAAGCTGATCTGCACTCTTTTCCCTACTGTCAGAAAATAAATGTCATGTGGAAGGGAGTGAAATCCATTTACCCAGTTTATTGGGCGTTTACCAACTCATCTAGTTGGACGAATTTATCATTGCCAAATTGAATTTCTAGCAGCTTAAAGCTATCCATAGGGTATACGCAGGGTTACTGAGACTGTATACAAGCATCGAATTGAAAATAAGAATGTTTTGGTGCATGCCTTCTCCTTGTGTTTTTCAAATAATTGATTTATTTGAACGATGTATCCCTCGTACATGATTCACGTTCTGAGAAGGGCATTCAAAGAGCATCTAAATGGCAATAGACCACTGGTTGTATTTACAATCGGTACAAGAGTAGATTGTTTCAACCCCAAAATCACTACTGGTAACATTTTATGCGATTTGCTTCGGACAACTTAGGTGCACTTGGTAACTCATTTTGCTTGTAAAAAAACTAAAAACAATCCTTTGACAAGGGCACCTTTCGCGCCCTCTACAAGAAACCCCACCATTGAAGGCCCAGAAGAGTGCTTCTTCTTGCGAAATCAGTAATCATAAACCACGTTTTTATTAGCCCCGAGACCCCCTCAGTTCTAGCGAATCCTGTCACCTGACTACCAGGTGCCCAAGAGGAGGCCGCAAGGGGTTATAATGCAGTTTATCACCTCTTTTCTGGGGTTTTCTAAGAAGTAGCCCAAGGGGTGAGGAAATTGGATGCAGGCCTGGGTCACCTTACTTCACTTTGTTTGGCAACAAACAGCACTTCCGTCAATACACGGTGTGTCAATGGGTGACATTCAGGCTGCTCTTGAATGAACACGGCAATAAACATGAAGGTCCAGGTTAATTAAGCCATAAGACGAAGTAGTTAAATGGGGGCTTGCAAGGTGAACCTCTCGCGGCTTTGGACTCATGGCTTCGCTGGAGAAATTCCCTTCAATCGTTCGTGATAGCCCCCAAAAATGTTTTTATTGGCATATATAAGGCGCTGAATTATGCAACGGTCATCATAAAAGTTGACCATAAAAGGGGCCGTAAAGAATCTGATTGAAACCAGGGTTCTGGCCCGATCTTATCGGCGATAATCCCCTTAGGGATTGGGTGAAATGCAGTTTCGGAACTGGGTTTGGACGCTGCGCGGGATATGAATATATTGAGAGATTGCTGTAAATTCCCAGAATTTAACCCCAGGCTCTTGCAATGGTTTGTGGAATCGAATTACTCAAGTTGTGTCCTTTGTCACAACTTTTTGTATTTAACGAGTATCTGTAGCTTCCATTTTTAATTGTCTTCATTGGTCTGAATTAGAATTTCTAAATCGATTTGCGTTACATATGTAGTCATGCACTGTGCTGTGATCCATGTTTTTAGATGGATGTCGCAAGTGCCTGTTCCAAACAGTCATTTGCAAGTATTGTTGGCGCATTGATTCTGTTGGTTTTTAATGCTTCTTCATTTCTTTCACTTTTGTTCAGCTTTTCCACACCCGTTATTTTGGGAATCCGGGCGGAAGGCGACTCACGGATCTCAATTGGTGACGATGGAGCGGTAATAATACCAAGCGATGCAGACATCACACTTCGTTTGTTTGGCTTGAATTTTTCACCAGAAACTGCCATCTATCTCACCGAGCAAAACGGCTCCAGGGACGACACGTGCCACTTGCATTCCACCAGACAATTTCTGGTGAGTATTCTAATCTTATGTGCATTTTCGTTTCATTGCCACTGATTAGATCTGCTAGAAATTTGTTCAAACATAAATTTGCAGTTTATTTTTTTATCATGTGGATCGCGGATACTGATACACATTTTTTTAGTACCATTTAATGACAAATACTGTGGATGAATTTTGTTTCCTGTATGTTGATTGCCGTTGTTGCGGCAGAACGCTGGAACATTTCCTTTTATGACTGCTGTGCTGTTTACCTCTTTAGAGCAGAAGTAATCAGAAACGGAGAGCGTGTGAATTAGAAAAGAAAGACCAGTAAAAAGCATCTGAATGAGCTCGGAGCTCCTGCAAATCCCACGATGGAGCTTCTAGTTTATTCGAATGCTTATTAGTCGTCTTTCTTCAAGCATGTAATTAGATGTTGGAATGAACCTATAAAAAGAATAGCCATAAGCTACTTCATTTTCAATTTAGCGATGATATTAGGGTACTATCAAGTTTCAATTCAATTTATTTCAACTCAGTACCATACAGTTAGAAAAAACATGTCATGTGCAAGTGGTAGGGAGTGATATTCATATGCCCAACATCACCAACATCATTGCTAAATCGAATTTCTTGTACAATGTAGCTTAAGTCTATCTTTAGGGAATATGGATCCCAATAAGCGCGAAGTTCCATAAGAGGATTATAATAACAAGTTCGACTACCTTGAAGTTTACATTTATAAGATTGCCTTCATCAATTAACAATTTCTTGACGGTTTAATTTTTTCCTCATGCTAAGCACCTCTCGATTTTATCTTAATCAAATCATCAAA
>JAQIXS010003061.1:0-19507 GCA_034700785.1 Rossiulus vilnensis
GAAAATGAAACCTGTTGCAACTATACAACATCTAGCATTGTACAAGTCACGTCGTTAAGACATTCAATTGAACCCCACAAATCAGTATTAGAAATATTCACAATTTTTTGTGAATTCGTATTAGCCCACTATCATACATATCCAAACAACTGAAAAACCTTTTAGAACGGAGGGTCGCAAGGCTGGTATTGTCTGTACTAATTGCGCAACAAATTTAGGACGGAAGCGTGCATATGCATGCTAATGGCAGTTTGTCATTCTATCCTGAAAACTGACACTGAATATTGACATAATATGACGAACGCGCGCACGCAATTTTGCAAATTAGTTCAGTTTTGGTAAATCCATAAATGAATTCTGCCAGATAAGGATGTTTGCTATTGCAGATACTGTTGTAAAGACGTCTATTTGTACAATTTCTAATCAGCACATGTTGTACTGGCGAATTTTAAAACATGGTTAGTTTTTACTGGATCATAAACTTGCTTACAATAACGTCCATAAATTACGTAAATGTGATTTTTATCTGGAGTTGATGATCTGTTAATTACAAGAGCATACTTCGAAAGACCTGAAATTGACGTCAGTTATATTAAATTTTGACTTCGCGTTATAGTTTATTTCTCTTCGTGAATATAATGAGAATTGGAACGTTTGGTATTTACACTGTATATCCTTTGAAATACCCCAATCGCGATAATAGATACTGATACGACCCGGAAGTGAGCCTATTTTTGATGCCTCAGTGAACTTGGTCTTTAGCTGCTATGTTCGTTGACCTGTTGACATCATTTATGGACAGGCCTTCAGTCTTCATGGACTGTCTTTCCTGGCAGGCAAGCAGATCCAAATTATAAAGTAAGCGAGCGTTCAATATCGTATATAAATGTGCCATAGTGTTGTTGTCACGTCCTGGTCATTAGACACATCCAGCCAGACGTGACATCGATAGACCCGTCCTCTTGCGCCTGCACGTCTCCATACCACATATTTTTTATCTATTTTCTATATTATGTCCCTTATCCCTTGCCCCCCTCCTCCCTCGTCGTCTCCTCTCAATGTTATTGGAGAGGTGCCATCAAGACGCAAATATGTATATGGCTGAACTGAACGATCTGCTCGCGGCTCAGCTGCAGTGCCAGCTTTTTATTTCAATTTTTGAATATCTACTGCTCTTGTAATGGGGGACAAAATTATGCATGCATTTTCTGTTAATCTTAAGCAGTGCAGCGCCCCCTTGTGGTGGCGTGGTTGTTTGTGGCGGTTTAGAATTGATATCTGTGGAGTTTAAAATGTTCCTGCTAATTCAAATGTGAATTTATTAACGATAAATTAAACACATAAAAATCTCCATCAACAGTTCCTTGAAACTACTTTTAATTTACTTTTGGTTTTTTGAACGTTTATTTTCAAGATCGTTTAAATAATTAATATGCCGCCAAAATAGGTCAAATAGTTTTTAGAGACACAGGATGACTGATGATCATTAAAAACTTCGTTTATTTAAAGTTATGAAATTGACCGAAATCGACAGTTCTCTATTTAAAATGACGCTCAGTTCTTGTACGCTTTTCCTATTCATGTATATCAATTCCAAAACAAAAATTATAGCAATAGGTTCCACGAAATACAATAATATAAAAAAGGATTCATTAAAGATTAGATTTCTGATTTAAAAAAACGCTAAATGGTTTAAAGGCCACAATAAAGCTTTTTTAGAAAAGAAGACTGGAGTGTATTTATGCAGTTTGTTTTCTATCTTATGATTTTTATCCAGTTGAACCACAAATCCTTTCTGAACAAAATAAAATGGAGTCTAATGCTCCATTTATAGTTTCTTTCCGTAATGTTTAGTTTATTTGCCTCACCAAAGCATTTTTTGAGCATCGCTTGCAAGCAAGAACGACACTGATGCATTAATAAAAATCTCAAACAGTATCTCAAAGATAAGGAACATTTACTATTGCAATAAATAATTAGCCCAGGCAGTGTTAATCAAAGTAGTGGAGTGGCAACTATAGTTAACGACGACGGTAATTCCATTGGAAAAACGATTGCATTTCTTGGAATAAAGCGTTTTGTTGCGATGTATGACCGGCAATACCAAGCCCAGTTTTAACTTATTTGACGGCAGGACTTAATATGGACCAACCGTTCTTTATGGGGGAGGGAGAGGGAAGGAATCGGCCAGAAATCAACTGGTACGAATATCTCCAATTTGCAGGGTGTAACAAAAATCTCGTTTCAGTTGTAGGTAAATTCCAATTGCCTTATATGCATGTACATTGTAGGGTGAGGTTAAGAAAGAGTGGCAGCATTTACGTTTATTGCCTCGTAAGTGTGCAATTGGCTTGCCATCGCTTTTCCAGGATGGATTCGGCGTTGATTTCCTCAATCAGCTAAAAGTAGGCCCGAGGGTTTTGAGCCCATCAACGCCGAAAACGCTTTTTTTCCTGGCGTGTTTCGCAGACTTTTTATGCATTCGTCGCAATCGCTGCGCTTAAAACTGCCACGATTTCCATGAATGGCCCCGTCTAATGACCCTTACCAATTGCCAAAATGGCCAATCGCATGGGGCCCACCGCACGCAGACACAGCATTTCCATTTGGCACGATTGAGTTTTTAACTGGTCAGCTCAAGTGTGTGGCCATTTGCATTTTACGCCAGTCGAAACTTTCGGAACGTTTCCTGGCGGTGTTATTTTCTTTGCGTTTACTAATACGTGTACCCTATTGACTACCCAAATTACCCCCACGTGGCGTGTAAGGGCAGTCCATAAATAACGTCAATCAGAAAGTCCCTTTCTATAGTCGAACTGACTGAAGAAGAAAGTGGGAATTCAAATGGTCCAATAGAAAGTGAGAGCCTGTTGTGCGATTAATCTTTCCAGTTCAATGACTCATTTTCCATCGGTAGGCATTGGCGCCGATTAGGCATGACTTTTCTTCTTGTGTTAATCCGACTATAGTTCTGCTCCGTCCCGTCTCATCCAACGAAAGTCGTATTCCAAATAACGTTTATTTATTCAGAAGAAAACAAACTGATGTAATAATGTCCCTATAATGTGCCGTGCAGTTCTGTACTGAATGACGTCAAATTTTAATCAAAACAACGTCATATTTTCACATAACATGTCAAACTATTTAATAAGGAAAACCAAAAAGAATGCCCACCATGCAAAAAATTACTCACATTCTTGCTTCCGATACTTATTATAATTGCTGCATTATTTTCCACAGTGCCCAATTGGTTGCCTAATAAGGTATCCATTAGGTTTTTCTAGCTTTTAAATGTCTCGTTTATTTATTATAAATGAAATAAATTTGAAAATCCCTCTATTCAACCCGCATTGTTGTATTGCAGGAAAGATGCATTTAAAGGGGAAGGGGGTGTAATGGTGTTTTCCCCAAATGTGTTTTAATATTTTATGCATAAACAGGACATTTTTAAATCATAAAACATAGTTAAAAGGCCAGTAACGACCAATTCTACACTGGGGAAAATACATGTAAATGTAGCAATTATTATAAGTGCTTGATGCAAAAACGTGTAACCTTTTTTGCATGGTGTGCATCCAACTGGCTCAGCATTAAAGAGCATTCTTGGACGCTCGACCTTCATCTTATAATTAACAAAATACTTTAAGTACAAATCACTACCTGGAGCAAGACAAACTCAAATATAGTTTGCATGTGAACCAACATGCTGTGCAAATTGCAGTTTTCTAGTGTCTAGTCAGTGTCTAGTCATTGAGTTGAATCGAATTGAATGTTCGCGAAAGTCATCATATTTATTTTGACTTTAAAGCTCGCTGTAAATTATTTCCGGGTATAGATATTCGGTTTATCTTCAATTATACGCAATCAATACGTG
This sequence comes from Rossiulus vilnensis, assembly GCA_034700785.1. NCBI lineage: Eukaryota > Metazoa > Arthropoda > Diplopoda > Julida > Julidae > Rossiulus > Rossiulus vilnensis. The sequence continues at coordinate 3,875 of JAQIXS010003061.1, forward strand.
GATGGGCCTGCCTCTCCTGCATTTGATTAGCAGATGGTGGGGGATGGGGTTTGGGGATGACGTCAAGACCCGCACAACTGGCAGCTTATTTATTATCCGGTTGCAGTCTACACTTAAGATAAAGCAGATGTTTTGGGGCATTTTGCCATTAGCACGGTAAACCCATCGGGAGCTTTTCTCCATGACGATACGGAATGGCTCCGTTGGATAGAAATCGCACAATTATGAAATATAATGAACATTGCTTCCATGTTTTTTTCCCTTATAGCGCAGGGCGAATAATGCGCGGCCCCGTATTTATTATACAATCGATCAAGGTGGTTTTGTTTGCCAGACAGACGGCAGAATGGTAAACCTTAGATGGCCTCTTTACAGTCAATGATATTGCCATTCATTTGGCGCCTAACAACATCCGCCATTTTTGTTTTTTTCTTCCATCCATGTTAGATGTTTCAATGGTCGCCAGAAACGAGGCACCCTATGAATCGATTCTCGAAACTTGTACGATGCAAATAACGGAATTTGCTTAAAATATTACATCTGTTTGTGCAGCTTGTTTGTTTTCGCTCTTGATGTGTTTGCAATTTAGAAGGAAATTCAGTTTATTCGTGCTTATACAGTATATGTTCATTGGCCCCCAAAGGCAAATATCTTACCATCGCCTTTTATCATTGCCATCAAAGCAATTCTATAAAGAAATTGGTAGCATTTTTTAACTTAGCGAGTAATGAAACTTGTTTGTTTCAAAAATATGCTTGAAGTTTTTCATGACAATAGGTAATGAGTGCAACCACCCAAACGACGTCATATTAATAATATGAATTTCATATTAAGTAGTTTTTATAATAATAACAAAAAATACGATATTTTTTGTTATTATTATTAGAAAGTTAAAATGGAACGCATTTCTCAATTTGAGGTGGTTTCGTTAGTTGAATTTATTACCTATTCCCATGAGAAACCATGACCACTTACGCGTATTTATGCATGTTGTTAGTAATCATTGCTGCACAATTACTCTAAAGTACTCAGGCTAAAGAAAGCAAAATTCGCATTTGTTTGTGACTTTAAATTAATGTTATCCTTTGTGTGAATAGTTTATTTGTATATGCCTTCGTTTTATTCAAATGATTATACAGATAAAATATAACTGATAATATTGTTGTCAGTTCGAAGCATTATTTTTTGTCTGAGGTTCATTAATTCGAAGTTTCATATCTAATTGATAAATGATAAATTGTCCGTTAAATATACATGTAATGTATTGTTAGATTTGGAATGTAATCATTTAACTTCTCATTTATTTGGAAATTTGGCATTTTACTTATTAACTAAGAGCTAATTTTATATACCAAAAATGTTGGTGGAGCTTTTTTTTGATAACAACCTTCTTTAATATTTATTTCAGGTTATTTCTGGGTGCTTTTTTCTGTCGTCACCACCAGACATGAAACAAATTATCATGACCAATTTGCGCAGCTTTCAAAGTAAGGTACTTTATACGATCTAAATTATATAAGAACTTGTTTCGATATTGTAATCAATCTCTAGCCATAATTATCTATTAATTTTCATTATTCTTGTATACTATCCGTACGCTAAATTTGTTCATATGACATAGCAAGCCAAGCCGTTGATTCGCACTTATTGCAACCCACCCCCTTTGTTTCAGGGGAAATTACGTAATATATATGCAGCTTATGATTCGTAATGGGCATCACAATTTTTATGGCGTTAGTGCCAAAAAAACCGGATAGGAAATGTAATCTTCCGAATTGACACGTTAATGTTTTTAGCTGTTTTGTTTTTTCGTCTGACCCAATTTCCGGTTCCAGTTGATTCGCCGTATATTTTCATTCAAATATTACATCGTGACATTCATGAGACTGTTTGCATGCGTGTGGCGATTACAATCTACGATTGCAAACAACGCCCATTGTAATTAAGATATAGTCTTGTAATGCACCAAGTTCCGTCCGAAATTAGATTCTATGCGTTATGATGTATGAGGGTGCTTGCGGTTTGGTGGATCTCCTGGACCCACGCGAGACACACACACACCTCTCTAAAACACCCTTTTTCCTCGCTGGTCCACTCCCTTGTTCATATCATTGAGTCTGAGTCACACCCTTAGCATAAAAGTTGACTTGAAGTGGTCTTCACGAAATTAATATCAATCTGCGAGAGGATTGGTTCAGAATCGCAGAATATCGAAATTAAAATAAGACTGTAGAAAAATGTTTAATTATAATATCAATTGTAAATCTAATCTTAAAATTGCCAAATGACTTAATGTATCAAAATGTAATTACAGACTTTATAAACCGTCTGCAAAGTTTCATTCGATCGTACAGGGTATCGCAAAGTACCAGAACTTTGTGAACAATCTTTATTTATTTTCCTTATTAAATGTCTGGATTCTCAGAATACGCTGTATGTGAAAACTATGCTCAAGTGAACAGCGAAATTTCGCTTAGATCGGGTTATTTCACCCCCCATTTCACGTTAACTGCAATTAATAATCCATGACAAAGAAAGAAGAAACTTGAAGTTACTATGTGAAGAATGAATTCATCGATGTTGCAATGTTTTTACTTCGATTCTTTCATTCGTCAGTTAACAGCTTGACCGAATATGAAATGAATCTAGAATTTATGCATAGTCGATTTATTTTAAGTTATACTATTCAATATGCGATCTTCGCGTAGGTATCAAGTTATTTTATGTTGCCGTAATTTTTTTCGAACGTCCCTCCACCTAAAACATTTTGTCAACAAGAAATACTGATCATCGTGAAATTAACTTTAATAATATTCAGCGTTTACATCTGAATAGGTTTGGTTAGTTTCTGAAAGGCATTTTGCCAAGATTTTTTATTGGCAATGCGATTATCTATTTTCGTTACTAATTATGGAACACTCTTTGAGCTCATGTAGACATTTTGATTTCTATGACTGAGGAGACGTTCAAGAGCAGGTTTTTCATCGATAATTTTGTCATAGCAGTGGTTTAAGTTTATATCCCGCTTTTAGGGAGGGGAATACGAAATTTGTGTCCAATTTACGATTGCGCAGTTTTATTTTACGAGGTTATTACGATGTGAAGGACCAGCAAATTCTCTGCGCAGGGACGAAATTGCATTAAATCGATGTGTCAAAGGCGACCTCTTTGCCCTTTCGCACATTCATAAATGGTCCTATATATTCGTAAATATCACGCCGCCTTATAATCTCTCCCTCGAAAACAGCTCTCTATGGTTTTGACTTGCCCCACCCTCCCATTTACCTCACATCATTTCTTTATCATATTTTTGAATATTTCTTATATTATTAATGGTAGACGTGTGCGTAGTACTAGACAGATCAGCATACATTGATAGCGTAAATAATGCTGAAAGTCTACATCATATAAGAAGCGTCCATTAAAAAAGTTATAAGCTTAAGAGAGGTGGGCGTTCATAAAAAAAGTTAACATATGAAAGGAGTGGGGGGAGTCACAAAAAGGGGAACGTTATGTTTTTGTGTGTCATTTTTTTTAATAAGGACCACTAGTACACTAAACAGTATGTAAATATGATTTTTTGAATCGTTCAATTACTTATTGTCCTTTGCTGATTTTTTTAAATATGTTAATCACATCGACCTCAAATGACAGCATTTTTACTTATGGTCAAAAATCTTGCTCTTAAAACGACGCCATTTATATTAAATTTGACGGCCTGCAATCTGAAGATTTGACGTCTTATAATATGAAAATATAACTATGAATGTTAGTCAATATAACATCAGTGTTTGATCCTTGTTTCTGCTCAAGATGACGTTATTTTTTGTCCAGATAAATTATTTAGCGTTATCTGGACTATTTGTGCTACATGGGACGGAAGGAAGGGGGGTTAAGAAAGTCCGATTTGAACGATAATAGCCTATAGAAAGGCTGAGATGAAGTTATCGTATTTTCAAAGTCAAAATATCGTAAGCATGAATCTACATAATACCGAAAATAAATTTTTATGAATGATGCTAAAAATGATTTCTCGATCATGTTGAAACTTCCGGTGGCTTTTAACCATCTCTTTAAGTGTGTGTGAAGTATGTATTCGACGCTAGTTATAAGTGCCATACCTTTTTAGAATTTCAATACAAATAACGTATAATATAATGCCGAAAGAGTATGTGTTTGAAATAGTCGCATCGCCGACGTAAAATGTGACTACAAATTGGAAGAGGAAAATCCTTTTAAAAGCGATCAAATTTGTGCCCATTGAACCAAACGGTGGTGAAACGAAGATGCTCCCTAAGTCTCTAATCGATGGTTAAAAAAAGAAGAAATAGATCGGGAGATATAGGTGACAGACACCATATTCATATAGTATATATGGAGAAACACGGATACTTTTCTATTCGCTAAAATAGCTTTAGATGATCCTTAGCAAGAGAAAAAATCCTTTCTTCGTCCTTCTGAAATATATAAAAGACTATTTAAGAGACCGTGAAAGGATTTTTCGCCTCCAGGGAAAACTTATCGCAAGCGATGCTTTTAAACTAAAAAATGTAGAGAAACGTTAGGGGGTATGCATGTTAGAAAATAACACGCGAAAAAGTACAAATTTAAAAAAAATGTATCAACTATTCTATGGTTAATGCTACATACGCGAGGTATGCAATCTTCACTTTGCTCGACAAACTAATATCAGTAAAGTGATTCTGAAAAAGAAAACTGAAACGGAAACTACAAAAAGAGTTATTTCGTTATTTCATAAGCTTTCGAATCGCTTTCAACTGCGATCGTACCTAAATACATAACTACGAATATATATGAAAAATGGGCATGGGGCAAAAAAGGCAGCAAAGACACTTGGTAAGCTTGCTGAGGTCATTAGACCTTAAGGCCATACAAAGGAAAGCTCTTCTATGTCCTTTCACTTGAGCAGAAATTAGTCTTTTTCTGCCATTTACTAATACAAATCAAGTGTTAAATGGTGACAGCCAGTAGTTGCAGCGAAAAGGTACTCATTTTTCAGGGAGTTTTAGAACAGTCACAAATAAATGTAACAATACTTGTGTAAACCGATTTATTATTTCAATTAACTTCAATAGAAAACTCTGAATCTAAGAAATATAAAGTATTTCGGAAAACTTCAGCGACTTTCTCAGTTTTTTTCCAGTCATACCTTTCAAACTATTCATACATAAATTTGACATCGTTAGACATCATTTTGAATTAATTAATCAAATGAATGGACATCACGAGATCTGCAAATATTGAAAATGGTAACTGAGTTTTTCGTTTTTTTAATCTGCGTTTGGCAGTTCTTAAAATCAGGATTGTTATTCAAAATGTACTCTTAACATCTCTCAAAACTCGCGTAAACAACACGCCAAATTAAGCGAGTTTAATAAAACATTTTATCTTCGAGCAAAAAAAGCATTCGTGCTTAATTCGACATACAATCCCATCGTTGCTTACATCTTTCATGGCATTTCTCTTAAACTTTTTGCAAAATTGCATACCATGTGCACCATGCCAATACGAGCCTCCTTGATACCCCTTCCCCTACCCCCTAATATTCCTGCGTCTCAAATCACCCCATACATTTATTGGTGTCCCTTAAAATAGCCTTGTTATTAAAGTTTTTCTTTATAAATATTTAACTGAGATTATATAGATATGCATAGCTAGCTATTAGGGGAAAATATGTTGGGAAATGTTATAGTCTGCCAACAGCTGCCAATATTTCCTATACGTTATAAGCTTTTTTTCTAAAGGGGGGTGGAGGATAAAAAGTCCGAGCTTTCAATGTGCTTTCCTAAAAGTATTCGGATCCATTTAAAAAATGAAGCGAACCAGAATAAGCAGCAAAACCCAACTGCAAATATAGCAAATTGCACTTATGTTGCCGATGTTGCTTCTGCTGAGCCTGCAGTAACATTTGCTTGAGGGTTGGGCTAAGGGGTGAAAGGGGGGAGGGGCTTATGGGAAATGGGGGGTGGGGTGTGTATGATAGCCGTGGTTAAACCAAATTCCTGAGGGGGTACAAAAAGTACGAAATAGAGGGCGCTGGAGGATAGAGGACGCTTTCCCACAAATTAGTTTAATTACCAGAATCCATTATGCTAATTTTATGGAACGAGCGTTTTAGAAATCAATTTGTGGAACATTAGCTAACGTGTTGAGGGGGCCCTTAAGCGTGTATAGGTGTTGTCTCCCACTGATTAACAATTGCTGCATTGATAAAACTATTGCGAAATATCCGAAAAAGGCATGAATCATTCTGAAAGTGTTGTCAGCCAGAAATTCTCCTTTGTGTTAGATTCCAAAGATGACGAAATTATACTTTTTTAATTACTTATTATGTCCGTTTGTAAACCAATTTGTTTATCCTTATGAATTCTGGATAAAAAGGATGTAAAATGACGTCATTGGGGACGTTATTATAGTAGATTCAATTCAATTCAACTAAGTAGCCTACAGTCAGTAAAGCTATGCACTGAATGTGACAGGAGAGTGTAATCCTTCAACCCGTGTTATCCTTTATTATTATCCGGTGGTTATTACCGCATTGATGGTCACCATTTCTGATAGCTTAGGGCTGTCTTTTGGAAGAGAATTGTAATGTCTGATGGCATGCGTGAAATAAGACCAATAATATGAATCCAAACGGGCTCCGAGTGGCATAAGTGTATTTGAATGTAAGGTTCTAGATAAATATAACTGAAATAACGTGCTTTAATGAAGGTTTTTTAAACATGTCATTAAATTTGGGAAAATGTATCAATGAGATTGGGAAACGACCACTAAATCTACCTAATGTTCACATTCTGTTTAGGTCGGTGTGCCACGTGGAGTAAGTGGAGTTTGTTTATGATCACCCTCCAACCTAGGGCATCCTCTATAAACGGCCCCATTTTCTTTGTTATCTGTGATTGTGAAACTAATTATTTATTACAGGTAAACATAGCAAGCTTTGTGTATTGATTTTTTAATCGTTTGTGCATATGGGTGTCCGTTGTTCGACTATGACTTGTTTAATTACGGAGGCCATTTTTATGACCCCCGAAATGAAATTTAATCAGCTATTATTGTTTAGTTACTCCAAAGACGCGACATTTTATATCCCAATCTTAACGCCTTTTGCTCCTATCTAAACCCTGTTTCGCCAATCTGACCGAGATGTAATTAATCGTTAAAGAAAACCAATATTAGTGAAACGCTCGCTCGCAACATTAAACGCTATAACAATAAACGTGTCTAAAACGATGTGAGCCAAAGTGCTTTTTCTTGGGGATTATTTCCGCTTTTGGCCCCTCTTAAAGTAATTTAATTTGGACGGCCCTAGCCTAATAAATGGACACATTATATCACGATGTTGGGCTCTGCTTAGCATCTCTCCTGAAAGTCAAAGGTGACACGCTTAGATCATTTTATATTTCCTTCTTATGAGGCCATATTAAGCAGGGATATTGCTATCATGTAATCGATTGTCGTCTCAGACATGTCAAGAATATACAGGATCATTGCCAACGTTCCTCTATGGATGCGCTACTAATTATGTGAAGATACTTTGCGATTTTCTAGTAGATATGAACAAATAATTCATTTGCGGAAATGATTTTTTCTAAATTTAATACTTGTATGTTGATCCGAAATGAGTTACCCTTGATAGCCTATTTGACGTTCTTTGAAACTGTCATACGGCTTGTATACCACAATTAGTGTATTTTATTATCCTGAATACCCAGACCGCTCATTGTGTTCGTTTTAAACACGTGGGTGTTCAGTTAAAGCAAGAACAAAGGATGGGCGTGGGAAGTGAAGCGTTCATTATTTTTAATCCAGAAAATTATTTATTTAAATACACGTGAATTTTTTTAAAGGAAAAAAATCAAAATGCGAACAAAAGTAATTTATTTGATATTTTCCGTTATGTGATTTGTTATGTAACAAACAAAGACGTTGAGGCTCAGTGAAGGTTTCAAATAACCTTCAAATAACGTTTCGCTTCTTTCCATGGACTTCATCAGGCGCTAGGAAGATGTATTTCATTTAAACTGTCAAGCAACAAAAACAAACAAGAAGGCAAACTAAGCACAAACGTGGACAATTATTCTCTGAATTCGATAGGGAGTTTATCCTCAAACCTCCAACTTCTTTTTTTCTTTTCTTCAAGAAATAAAAAGACTGGAATTGGGTAACAGTGGATGAGCTCAACCGGAAAACGATTTGGCGACCTGTAATAAACCATTCGCAAGATTTAAACTACAGATGCCATTCCCTTCGTTTCTTTAATTATAATACACTGTATGGTCTTGTTCGGATCTTCCAACAGATATCAGCCGATTATTTTGCAAATCTTGATAGGGCAGTGCTTCCTGTGAACACCTAAAGTTTTGTCTAAGGAAAGCAACTTTTACACGTAGTTTCACTCCGCCATCTAGCGAATCTCTTGTTAAGGAAAGCGTGTTTTATTTACTCTCAATGCTCTAGTATTAAACGCCAGTTTTGTAATTGAAGAAGAAATTGCCGGACCTCCTCTTGAGTTTTCGTCGAAAATTCGCCGAATTTAGACAAAGCCGAAAACATCCATTAGCAAATAACTTAAACCGTATAGCGCTGGATTCATGTTTCAGTCATCCGCTTCAGCGGACCTTCAAGTGGCCCCCCAAATCCTTTGAAACAAACGCAGGAAGCACACCGAAGACTGTTTATTAACGCAAGATGCATACCAAAGTGGGTTGTTCAGGCACGCTGAATAATCAACCGAGTAGAAGAATAAATATTTGAGAAATTACTTAAGACATAATAACCCGTTGTTGGCCGTCCGTCCCTGGTCTTTTGCTCGCAATTTTCCACCGGGGAACACCGAGGAAAATTCGAATTGTTTTCAAAAGAACAGATTAAAAACATCGCTGCAGTTAACTTTTAATATCAACTCGCAATATGGGAACGCTATGAGGTCCCTCGTACTTATCTCTTAATAATGAAACGTTATTCGGCTGTTTATACTTCGACGTAGTCATAAGCGTTTTACGATAACAATTTCGAAGCCAGTTTTCCTGTCTTGGGTTTTCGCATTTCCAGCCGCCATCTTGCTCAACCATATTATGCAATAAGGCTCGAATTTATAGCGAATTTTATAGCGTTGTTCAGCACTTATGCAGGCTTTGTTCGTCCTGCGTGATTTAACAACCACGCTTTCGCAAGAATTAATTAGGGTGGTCGCAAAGCATGCTATGAACAAATGAATGTATTTTCAAAGCATCTAGAATGACCCGCATCTTGCTGCTGTTGTTTTGATAAAGGTTTGCCTGTTTACGCTTATGAAAAAACGAAATTTGAAATGAAACTGCGTATTGCTTAATTTTAATATTTGCAATAGTGTTGAAACAATGCATTCTAGAGAATCGATTTATTATTTTAAAAAAGAATTTCACTTTGAAAATTCATTTTTACACACGTGAGCATTTTTCAATATGTAAGCCCTTATTTATCTTAGCCATTGTACTAATATTTTTTAGAAAAAAAAGTTTGGAAAGAAAACAAAAAACTTTAAGCTAAAAAAAGAATGCTTATCGTGTAGTTCTGAGTGAACTACATGTTGTTAGTACTTAATTTCTTACCCCATATAGAACTGGTTGTGTCGTATTTCAAGTAGTTGTCCACTAATATTGAGTTGATATTACAGTAAATAACTGAAGTACAATTGTTTGCGTAAATTCTTGGTCATTTTGGCCTCCAATTTGCTTAGTGTTAATGGTACTGTGGTATTGTTACGTAGCTACGTCAGTGAAATTTAAATAACAATGCCTTAGAATCCATGATCACAAATAAAATTGATTTCCAATACTGTATTTAGTGGCCTGGGTTCATGTATCTACATCCTGTTGCCCAATCGTATTTGCATAATCCTGACATCGGTCTCATGTGCGCAAGATAGGCTATTAAGTAAGTGAGCTTAAATCGAGTACTCAGGCATGGCATCTTTTGACATGGCATCTGAGTAAAGCTGTATAATGTGAGTATTATTGTTAACAATGCGTTTAGCTTTCCTGCATAGCTGTTATGTCAGTAGCGTTTGCCTGCTTTCGGGGAAACTTTATTTTGACCATATACATGGGCTTCTCACAAACCCTGCTTCAGTACAAGTGATTGAATTAAAATCTTCCAGAGCTTCTCTTAAAAAATCCACTATGAATCCTAAAGATGAAAAAACTGAACAAGCCACCGTCTTTCTAGACGCATGGAAGTAAGCACCTGTATTTTTATTCACAATGGAATCCATTATATGCCTACGTGCATTGCGTTTTCCATCTTTCCGATCCTCGGCCAAGTTTCAAATGCATCGAATAGAAATTCATCTCGGAAATGCCATGCATCGCAATATATCGCGAGGCTGGAGACTGTTCCCCCAGCAGGATTTCATCGTGAAAGAAAAGTTCTTAATAATAGAGCAAAATCTGATCCTTCTCACGAGTTGCATAGACTTAAAAGTAAGCCTGTATTCACCTACAGTATTCAGACGTTTGAAAACCCGAGGCACTGATGGTAACGTATAGCAGTAAAAACTATACATTTTGCACCAGATGCCGATTAGGTGTAAATAATTTTTGCTTACTCAGTGTTGAATGGTTCTTTAATCAGCAAATTTCTCACAATTTGTTCAGTTTTGTATTCTGAATAAAATTCCGGCACCAAACTATAGTCGTGTTAAAAGCTCGGAAAATGAAAGGAAAATCAAATGATGTCCTTAACTATTTTTATCCTGCACGATTTATTGTTCATCGCTAATTGGTGAGGAGTAAGACGATCCTTCTTATTCTCTTTAAGTACGATCAGAGAAACGTATCAGACCGAAAAGAGTAATTAACACATTTCGCTCTCTAGTAATTAATTAGATGCCTGATATAATCCTCTAAAATGTGCGACTTAATAACGCATTATTCATTTGTATATTTGTTCGCAAAAGCACTAATTAATAAGAATGATCAGCGTTTAATGTCAAATATAAATAAAACGAGAGTAAGCATAAAAGGTTGTTGATGTGATTTCACTGATTTTTCTCTTATTTGTACGTCAGTTACATTGGATAATTCGTGCATTTGAGACTCAATTTAATGTATTTCCTTCTTAACAGCTGAGATTCTCTTTAAAAAAAACACATTTTCATAGATCATCACGAAAATGCCATTAAATATGTGATGTAGGATCGCTGGACTATTTTCTTATTATTAAGTATCTTGTAAGTTTATCTATGCTGGGGCTATGATACATCCTCGTTTCCTTAATGCAGAAACGCAGGTGCACCATGCTGTTTCATATTAATAACATGTTTCCCTTATGTTCGTTTAACCATATGTCACGTCAAACGTTTGACCTATCACTTCCCGATGGTTCTCAGCTCAAAGGCTTGCATAGTTCAGTTTAAATAACGCCTATTTTGCCACACTAGAGGGCAGGGTGATCCGGTTAGGTTCTCAGATTCCATGGATGTGGTGCGAAATAATATTTAGGGGTGAGTCAAAATACTCGGCCCAAAATCATTTCAATTTGAAAAGTGATTGCAAATGTTGCTAAATGTATAGAAGTTTTTTTACTATCTTATGTCACCAGCATAATTATGAATCCCTTGGTACAAACAACCGCTAATAATAGTTAAATAAATATGAAAAGTAAACCGGTCACAGAAGGTGAGAAATGTCACACATGTGTGTCATTGAATCGCTAGTGGAATTTGTATTTCTTTATCCTTTACGTACAATTTCTCCTCTATTTCGCCACCGCTTATTTTATCGATCCATCCTGATTTTCATCATGTTCCAGCATCAGTTTTAATTAGCATTACAGAGTTAACGTTTCGTGGATTTAATTGGCAGTTTCCTTTCCCCCTAGGTGTGATATTTTCTTATATGACGCATGTGCTGTGTTTTTCGAAAATTATTTAATTTTCCCTCTTTTACTCATCCACTTACTATTTTCGCAAATTCGTTTTCATGAACTGCTTAGCAGTTTTTGTTCTCATTTTTATTGGGTTTTATATTGTTTGCCCTGCGTTTAAATGTTTTTAAAAATTTATTTCTATTTATTTCATTCACTTCTATTGGCATTTAACTTTCATAACCATCTACAGACCACAGAAATTGGGTAGTTTATTAATCCAACCCTATACTTTTTCTTAATGTGTTTTTCATTTGCTACTTCCTTCACATCATGCTATGTCCTCAGCAGCAGTTTACTCCCACGTTCCCTGTTCTCCAAGATGTCTTGTGTCAAATTTTCCCCTCTTCCTCATTTGTTACAGTCCGCTTTCGTTTGTTCTTCCTGCTTCGAGGCTGCAAGCTTTTTTCAAAATTGTCCTCTTCTCCTTTTCTTCCGTTTCTCTTTTTCTCGATCTTCCCACGCACCTGACACCCAATAGATAACTTTTTTCGATTGTTATCTGTTATCTTAACATTGAAGTCAATAAATTCTAGATTGAGCTCTTCGGCTGCTAGTCAACTGTTTATGGCCTTCGTTCTCCCTTCGTAATTCGATGACAGGGCAGAAGGGGAGACAGGCAAGTGTCACGACCAAAAGTTTCGTCATTAATCTCCGGATTAAGACTTTCACGGCCCTATTGACTCAATGCAAAGGTCCAACTTTAGGGCGAGCTTAGTGTTAATGAAATAATTTGGGCATCGTAACACCCCAACCACCCAGGAAGACATTGTTAAAAAAAAGCACGGTCCATTTTGCGGACATTTTAGCACGAAATCCATATCGAGTCCCGGCCTGCCATCCAGTGCCTCGTTGCAGCAGCTAATTTAAAACCTTTTATACTAACCACATAATCGATATGTGAAAGCCTTTTTCGTTTGCCATGGCAATTGTGAGGAATCGTGGCTGCGTGCAAAGGGGTTGCACCAGAAGGATGGCAAAGAGCAACACGTTCGAGGAGAACGTCCACTCCCACTTAGGCCTACTTGGTGCAGGGAATTTCCCATTTGCTTGGCCCCTGTTCTCTCGGGGTCCGGGTCAGGTGCAGTGCAGTAGAAATGGGGCGGGGCAGCCTCTGCATGTGCGGCTTCTGCGTTGGGAAAATGCGTGCAAATCCTACCTGTTGGTCGCTCTTTGGCTGCCAAGTGGTCGTGTGTAACATGTGGGTGAGCAACAGATGCTCTCGACGTCACGAGGTCCTCCACCGCCTCGTCTTCCTCCTTCTTGCTCCACTTTTCCAGGCACTATTATTACTTGCATGGGGCCCTCTTCAGCGGTGCATTTGGGCCACTGCCTATGGCTGTTCTAGTGCCGCTTTTCCCCGATAGTGTCGCTCAACGTCAAGCCAGGCGTTTCCAGGGGCCACAGGGAGGCAGGGGACGATCCAGGCGCCTTTCAGACTACTGGAAATCCTGAATCGGTATCGATTATCAAACTCTTGTTTCCTTTTTTTTTTCGCAGCCATTCATATGTGCTCTGAAAATTATTGATTTTTCGAAGTCCGTGCGTGGGTTATGGCACGCGTTTAAGTGACGTTGTTTAAATATCAGTTTGCTTCGGCTTTCTTGCCACTCTTATTGATTTTGTCTGTGCTGGTCACGCCACTTTTTCATTAATCCTGGCTCTGTTCACGAAGAGTAGGCTACACTGATATCGGGATGAGTTGGGACTCGGTCAGCAATTGTGAAATTTCTGAAATTCACACCTGCTGTAAGTTAACGTATGCTGAGCGTGAATATCAAGTTTCAGAATGATTCGAAATATGCATTCAATTTTTCGTCTATGAAATAAACTGGTGAATATTTAAATTTGGAAAAATGTACATCTGGATGATTTTTGTTTGTTTATGGCTTATATTTCGGGTCACATGAAATCCTTCACCACACATCTTTCTTGCCATTTCTATCGGTTTTGACACCAACGATTACCACGCCATAGGTTTTTGTGCTGCACCTAACCTTCGGCTAGATTCATCTTAGAATTAATAGCTTTTATAATCATAGTAACGACCAATGCATCTGAATTATGCATACTGCCAGGGTGGTGACTCTGTGCTGCCCCTGAATATCTGCATTTGTTATGCCGCTATACGTCAAAGCTTTGCAACGCCACATTCAGGGGTCGCTTTTGAAAATTAATGACTGCTTTGTTATTACAGATAATCGGTATGCATGTTTAATTTGTGCGCTGCTAACCAACCAAAAAAATCCGAAATTCGCGAAAAACGATCTTTTTGCTAACGCTCTCTGGTGGTGGTGGTGCTAGAAACTGAAAGTTCAGCAGCGAGCAATTGTACAACGCTAATGCTAGCCGACATTCAACTAACAGTCTGCTATTTTCGTATTGATTTTCAGACAAGTGCAGAAATACCACTCGACTTTAATTGATTTATGTGACTTTCCGTGAACTTAACATCATTCACAGTTTATTTTTACAATAAAAATGTTATCGACTAATAAAGGCCTAGAGCAATGACGACAAATTGTTAAGACACATATGCCTTGGCTTGATTAATCGAATTTTGTATTAAGAATTAGGAAGGAATTCTTCGTAATGCATAAATCTTGTACACTCAAAATCTTTCTTATTCCATTCAAGAACAAACATTACATGAATTCTACAGTAAATCACTTCGTTTGAAGACAATACATCGTCACACAAACACAATTTCTTGAAATTATCATTCTATCAGATATGAATTATTTCTTAAATATTGCATTACTCAGGAAAGCATGTAATTTTTAAATATGTCAGAGATAAATCACAATTTACAAATCACAAATCACAATAGATAATCACAAATTATGAATAAACTGCGAAAATATTTTAAAAATAATGTCTCTTCTTTATGCATGTATGCATCTGAAATAAATTGGTATGCAATGTGTTTTTTTAATACTGCGTGTAAACATCGTAGATTAACAAATTCACACGCAATTATTTAAAAACTTGAAAAATTATATTTTACTCTTAGCATGGTTTTTCTCATCTCCTATCCATTTCATAATTTATTTACATGTATTTTAATTTTGATTGCAAACGCCAAATACTCAACATTTAATTGGTCAACTGCATAAATGCGCAATTGATCATTAAAAATCTACTGTACTATGAAGGTCAACAAAAGGTAGGGCGCAAATGAATTACCTTACTTGACAAGTGGAATTTTACAGAAAACAGGTTGGTAAATCGATGCCATAAAATTATTATTTTTGCTCTTGGTTGATTTACACAATTTGATTCTGCTGATTATTGAATTCTTTTTTAGTTCTATGATACCGCCCTTCCGTCATTTTGCATTAGTTGGTTTCAAAATGTATACTTAGAATGGCTAATTGTGCACTGCACAGAACACAACCACAACGCAGCTATTGTCAGGGTTCATATGCAACCTGACAAACTAGACTTTTCTAGTTTATCAAACCAAGTATTGTAACCTTTTAGAGTGCGTCAACCAGACAACATTAAACATGAATTTGTTGTTAGTTGTCATTAAAAAACTACGAATGATCTAATTAGTTGTTAGCTGATGCTAGGCAAATATTTTTTCCCAACTAGAAAATCAGTTTTTTCTCTAACTACAGCTAAATTAATCACTATGGTCAGTTGCATATTAGTGATTAACAACTACAGTTGCCGTTGTTAGTTGCAATTAAAATAATA
>JAQIXS010003062.1:0-19507 GCA_034700785.1 Rossiulus vilnensis
TATGTTAAAGCTCATCATTTGGTATTGGTTTTTTAGAGCGTTTCGCCTTCTCCCCCTAGCTTCTATCTCCGCGCGAACTCTCTGTGCAAACTATTCTCATCTGTTTGGATTTTGCAACGTGAGTGAACGTGAATTGCATTTTTATATTAACTGGATATAAACCCTCCCCTGTCTCTCTCTTCTTTTATAATACTTTTTCTTATCCCCTCTTCTTTTTACATCCTCGTGTTTGCTTAAATGTTATTGGTGTTCACACCGTGTGTACACTCGCTTCTACCACTCGCTGCACATCCACATAGTCTCCGGATAAAATGGCATTTGTGGTTGAATAAACTTCCAACGTGTTAGGCCCACAGAGTCGGCGGGTGGAGAAGGGATAAATACACACTTCATATCGCACTCATCTCTGGCAACACTTATCGCGACTTCAAACTAACGTTTTTTTCCCTCGCCGTGTTTTCTTTTAATCTATAGCTATGTACTTTTAAATAATGAAATTCGTCACGATGTCAAAATACGCGGCGTATGATGTAACCGCTTCATGGTTGGAAGACGTAAATCTCTGAAGATAAGCATGGAGTGGAATTTTCTAGTCAACTTTTATATCGATGGTTAACGAATTGAATGTAAATATTTGGTTATCTACGGAATGTCTAAAAATTCAATGACTCCAGTAATCATAATTGCAATTTTTTTTTAAAATTGACATCGTCAAGCATTGCACTGTACCAGAACATTTCACGTGGGCATATATCCACATAGTCCTATACTCACCTACCTCACAACTGACCTATACTCAAGGGCCTAACAGAATTTTAGGAGTTTAACGTGTTCACCAGATCGTAATGTAACAAATTATGCATAATTGTCAAAATAACGTACAGACAGCCTTATAACGATTTAATATAATAATGGAATAAGGAATGAGTCTTAAAAAGTAAAAAATTAAGAGGGGTTCTTCTGTGCTGTTAATCCGACTGTCATTGTTATTATTATTACTACTATTATCAATCTATTATTTTTTATTTATGATTGTTTTAATTAAATTTTAAATCATTCTCCAAGAAGTGAAGACGTCATATTTTTTGGGGAAAGAAATCTTATCAATAGCATACAAATTTGTTTAAGAAGTGCTTAGAAGCAGGGCGTTTCTTGTTGGTTGATCAGTGGTTATTTTACCCTTCGGTCAATCGACGACCACGTTTGACTTTTAACAACTACTTATAATGGATTGACAACGTTGCTGTTCAATTTTTGAAATTAATTGGATTTACAGCTGTCTCCAAACTGATTTTGCATGCGTTGAAATGTATTTTAGATTTTTTTCCCGTTGTTGTTAGAACTGAATATGAAATGCAAGCCAGTATAGTAATTTTATGCTAAGATGAAAACTGTTTGCACAAAGATTTAACTTTATTAAAAAAGAAAAACCTTTGACGATTTTTTCATCGTTTGACTGACGTATCTCTTCCAATATAATTGATTGTTTTTTGGAATAGACGGTAAGACGGTGTTATTCTCAGATTCGCAATTTTTCTATAATCTATTATTATTTTTTGTCATTGCTCTTCGCGTTATCTTCGTGTCTCTTTTCTTTTCTTTTCTGCCCTTAATATGATTGATTGAGTTTGAAGTGGGAAAAGTATATATGAAAGTGTTAGGCCTTTGGATCTGTATCTTCCTATATTGAAAATCCATTATTTTTGCACTTATTTCGATCAACTTCGTTAAGAAAAGAAAATCAAATGTGGCACTCAAAAAATCTGAACCGCTTTCGAGGAGGAGAGCCTTTAAAAAAAAGATTGAAGGAATAACAAGAAATAAAAAAGCAAGATTACAGCCGTGCCTGCAGAGAAAACAATCCTTGTCACTAGGCTGCAAAGGTAGTTGGTTATAGTGGCATTGCTATAGTAATGGCCAGGACTTTTAATAGGAGGATTTTACGTCAATCGCAGACATTCGCAGTGAGTCACAAATTTTGGAGGAAAGAAGGCTGTTTAACTTATAAATGCTTTATTTAACGTTTCGAGTCATAAGATACATGCCTAGTTAGGAGCCTTGTATGTGCCTGCTGGTTGCGCCTGCAGCTCTGTGCACGGAATTTCCTCTTCCTTTGCCGCGATTCCAATATGGCGGCTCGTCCAAATTCATTTCCTGTTCTTGTCAATTTGCCATTGAACTGCGAATATGAATCTTAATTTAATCCCCTGGATACACTCGGAGGGATTCATTTACCTCTTAAGCGTGTTTGTACGAGGCTATTTACCGAAAAGCATATCGAAAGCCAATGCAGCATGCATGATGGGGCGATTTTCAAGATTTTTCTGTTTTATTTTGTGGAATGGAGATCGATAAAGTCGTTTCCCCTTCTTCCATCGAGTAGACCTTTGCGAGCAATTACTTCAGCTTTCATTTTGGCGGCTGAGTTAAGACACTGCGTCCCCGCCCACCAAAAGAGGCTCTTTAAAGGCTGTTATTCGTACAGATCTATGGTTGGCGTCACACTTGCCGAATGTCAAGCGTGCAAAAAAAAAAGAGTAGGGCGACTTGATAGAGGGAGACGCTGCTTCATCATCAGCTGTAAAATTATGCGTTTTTGTCACCGAGGGAAATGCATCCTCTGGAAAACGATGCTTTCATCATATGCATAATGCATACAAAAAGCCATTTGGAAATTTAAATGCAGATATTTGGATTTGTACTTTAATGAGCTTTGAGCTCGTTGACCGGTGAACTTTACCTAGAAGTTAGGTTAAGAGTGGATTGCACCAACCTTCAGTATATATATATAATCGCGATTCGAGACTAATTATCGATTCGCGACGTTGGCGTTGGAACAATAAGAGTTGATACAACCGACGATGAGCTATCATCAATCGCGGTATGTTTTCGTCCACAATCCATCAAACTGGACAGCGCATTTTATTGTTATTTGTGCTCATTGTATATTTTTTTCATATGAAAAATGAAGCGCACACAGTGATCCGACTAAGTATTGATGGAAAGAGAGGCGGAACTGACTTAAGGTGTTTTCGATTACGTCAGTAGGGACTATGAGTTTTCCAATAGAATTGATATCTAAATTAACGATCAACGAATTCGCATCCTTGCGTGCAAAGCTTATCATAGCACCGATTCTTTATATCAGCATACGTAATGTTACCCAAGGTAAACGCTAAGCTATAAACGAAGTATATCCTAGACAATATCGTCTGTCATGCATTTTGATGCAAATTCATTTTTTTGATCCAGTATTAGATATGATGATTCGGATCGTACAGTGTTTGACTCCCTAATGTGCACTAAGACAAACGCCCCGCCCTTTTCTTCTCTCGTGATTTAAAAGCGTATTTTCATTTCAGTTTAAGTTCACTGCAAACATTGAGTTCATGCCAAACTCCAATCCATATTATTATATTGTTATTGTAAGTAAAATCTCTAATTTAGTAGGTTAAGCGTAGTGAATGGTTGAGAGATAAAACATGTACTTTCTTAAATGGTGTTTATGCTTGGCGTAAAACAACATTACTACAGTGTAAAATACATATACAGTATTGCATGACGTTTTGGAAGAGTATAGCCTATTATTCTAACCGCTGTATCTAACTTCTGCTGAGAAGCCTGGAGAAGATACATACAGCAACTTTAACTGTAATTATTTCATCTTCAATAACACTAATGCGCCTCTCACACGCCTCCTACATTGTAAACAAATGTATCAACTGGCTTTCCTGTAGAAGTTGTTCGTATATTTCAGCAGCGTCTTCAGCTCCATCTATTGATGAAGTGGCGCAACATCGTCGTTGCACAATGATAATCCTAAAGTTTTTGAACTGATACGATCTAAACTTTTAACATTAAAATGTACATATTCATCCTATTTCTATACGCAGCTCAATATAGAGGCCGCGTTTTCTCGTTTCTTCGTTTGTTTTGCGTGCAGTTTGCAAAGCAATTAAGTTTACTGCTGCATGCAGATGCATTTTTTTATATCCTTTTTTGTGTGTGGTTGCATTAAAGAGCTGCGGTTTGAAATCTTCCTTAATTAGCATGCACGCAAGATGAATTGTGAGGAAAACGATGCGCAATTGAGCCAAACAATTATCAAGATTAGTTTTCAAGATGTTATAGCTCGAGTAAAAAAAATGTAATGATCCGAGCTTTATGCGAACTACTTTCGCGATGCTCAAGGCGCCCAAAGGCTCTTTTGAAAATTTTATTTCTTAAAATTATTTACCGAAGAATGTTGCCGTTCCTAATTAACTGGATACAATCATGCATTTTACAGATTATAAAACATGGGAAAGACGTTAGTGTAGTGCATCTTAAAGGGAAGGTCTAGCTATACCACAGTATGTATGCAATATAAAATAAGCGCCGATCCATTTTTAGGTTTATTTTGCTGTTAGGAGATTAATGCAAATACAAGTACCGTCTTTTGTACTCCAGTTCGATAGAGAGGAAACGAGCGTATTTTAGAAAAAGTGCCTATTTCAAAAACCTTAGGTGAGACCAGGTGAACATTGTCTTGTCTACAAAATACACATTAAATGCATAATCCTTAATCGTGAATCTATAGCATGCAGAGATAGCAGAAATATTATGTTTAAAACCATTCTGGGTTTCTAGATGCGCTGCGCATGCACTGTGGAACATTTTTCTTGCAAAGCACCACTATGCTGTCTTTAATGCGTGTTCACTAAACACATTGTAATTAAACAGTTTATTGCACAAGCTGCACATATAAACTGTATCTGGAAACAATAACGCACCCGGAAGCTTTTATAAGCTACTATGTACTTGACGGTAATGTTGAAGGATATATGCAATGCGCGTTTTCGCTTTTTGTTGATGTCTTGATATCCCATCGACTTAATTAGCGGCGCTTCTCCTTGGATTAATCGAAAAGTTAATGTCTTGTTTATAACAAAGCGACTGGAATCAAGCGGCTAGCCGGAAACCTATCTTTAAGTGCGTTTTTTGCCAAACGAAGTTTCCTTAGAAATCATTGCTTTAACTGTGTTTTTAATGCCACTAGATTTTTGTTAACAAAGTTGGCAAACAACTCAAATGTAGAATCGACGTTGAAATGGAAATGTATGTTTTTGATTCCAAAATATTACAAAATTCATAGCCTTGGTGTCTTATATATGTATATATCTGTTAGTTCATTCGTTATATTGTCTGTGTAACCCATATATGCGCATGTGAATAAAGTGTTTTGGAAATAAATGGGTTTAATATTTCAGCTCTAAAACTGATGCTATATACATGCATTACTCATTCGTTCGTTGAAAACGAGAAAACAAAATGCTTAGAAATTGTTGCGAACAACAATTCTCGGTTTGCAAAAAAAACTGTTCATTGCTTCCATGATTAAACTTTTCATAAAGTTAATCTGTATTGTAAATGCTACAAATACTTGTCATGCCTGATAGTGTGGTCACAAGTAACATCTGCACTGTTTGACCTAATCAACTACATGTGACTGTAACTGTTATCACCTTCGGACTTTGCCCTTACCTGCAGCTAGTTTATTCTTTTACAAATGCTATAATCACTATTGTTACAAAGTACTTTTCGTTCAATTTTTTTATTTTGTTTTATGTGAGTAATTTTGTATTTTGTTGTGAGTAAATGTGCGTTCGTCACCCAAAACAGAGCTCGAAATTAATTTTCGAGCTCGCAACTCGCAATTTTAAATGCATTGCCTTTAAATGGAATGGAATTCACAAATTTCTGTCATAATCTCGCTTAGTCCCTCTTGTGCGTTTAGACTTCGTTGCTTCAAGATTTTTGGTTAAGTGCTAAAAGCGTGAACGGATTTGCACAGGTTTAATTTTTTCTTCTGCGTAGTAGATGCAGTTTCGGAGCGAGTTTCTTAAGAGCTCTTTCTATCTCAGCAAGTGCGTCTTTTTATTTATTTTTCACAGGGCTAGAAATGACATATAGCTCTTGAAACGCAATTTCCATCAAAATTTAATTCCTAAAAGAAAGTCAACAAGAGCCACGCACACTCACTTCATTCAGTTTATAGTTGATGGAAAGCATAGACGGAGGTGTTTACATTTCCTCGCATTTCTCCTTCTTTGGAAATTTCTCTGGCTTTAGTATTTTTTTTCTTCTTCTCAAATTCAATTCCAGTTAGGCGCAACTTCTTATTATAAGGGATATTCCCCGATTATACTCGTTCAATCTTTTTCCTCCTCTGTGACCTGGCTTTCTAGGTATGAGACTGAAAGCACCGGTGCATTATTTACAGCGTAATATGTGTGTGTATAAGATTTCAGTTTTTTTCCCATTTCTTTTTCACTCCTGTAGAAGAGCTTTTTTCGTCTTCTGGTCATTTTTATGCACCCTCTCTTACTTTCCAATATGCCCTCAGAGGATCTTTTCTTCTAGCTTTTTTCCTCTTCGTTTCCAATTCCAGATCCCATAAGGTTTAGTGATCAATTTCGGATTGAAGCGAATTAATTTGGAAGGGAAGCTGGAAGGGAGGAAAAATCCCCTAAATTTGGGTAAATCGGGGAGTAAATATAAGGCAAGGGGGGCGAGAGGACACGTTAGCCCCACTTCAGAAAACGCAGGCATGATGTCAACTTAGATCGATGAAAAGAGGGAAATGAAAACCTGTATTTGCTCGTAATTCAGGGAAATTGCAAAAGTAAGTTGCTATGCCAAGGTTTGCCTCCTTGAGGTAATATGGAGGAATTTTCAAAGCTGAAAACGGAATTTTTCACTGAGACTTGCTGCACTCTTCAGAAAATCTGCCAGTTCTTCAGAGATGTAGGCTGTCTAGGAGTTTGCTTTTTTATTCTTATTTGACTATCAGCACCGACTTCTATTGATAACGCAATATATTCAGCAGAGTTAAGAAGTTCATGTTGTAAAATTTCACCATTTTAAGATGAAGTCGTGAGAATGTTGAATTGAAAATCTGTTTTTATTGGCTGCCAAGATAGTAAAATCATAAAAAATATAACATGATTAAAACATTACAAATAATGTCCAAATACATTTCGTTTTTGCTTACTGATTCAGATTTTTTTTATTTTTGCACATTTGCTCAGAATTCAATTTTAAGATAAATCGGAGTTTAACTTTGTAATAATAGTACGGTTTTATTTCAGATTCACGATATGCTTTTATTGTTGTATTGGCAAATATAACATTTGAGGACGTCAAAGGAATTAGCAATTCTTTGTTGCTGTTGATATTATATTTAGATCGCACTTATGGTATTAACAAGAAGGAATAAACCATGTTAATTGCACTGTATATTGGAACAATTTGAAAACAGAAATTTATCTCGTTATTTCGAATTTTCTGTAAGGTTTTAATTTTTAATAAGTTTTTAATTTTTTTAATTTTTAATAAGTTTGTAATCCTAATTCTCATGAAACTTTTTGTTTTTAAGAAAATTGATGCATTCACTTCCATGAATCGACTTGTGCTAAATTACCCTTTAATTTCCTTGGAAATCACTTTAATTCAGCAGATACGTGTCCTTGACATTCACTGCTTGTGAGCCTCTGTTTTTACTATAATATATATAAAATAGCGCAGCATGCTTCTCTTTACCTCAAAAGGCTTACATGATTGCATGCAATTCGTCTTGTATTGGTTTTTAAGAAAATTGATGCATTCACTTCCATGAATCGGCAATTTTTTTAACATACTTGTGCTAAATTACCCTTTAATTTCCTTGGAAAATGCTCTTGACTCACTTTAATTCAGCAGATACGTGTCCTTGACGGTCACTGCTTGTGAGCCTCTGTTTTTACTATAATATATATAAAATAGCGCAGCATGCTTCTCTTTACCCCAAAAGGCTTACGTGATTGCATGCAATTCGTCTTGTATTGCCATGTACATTTAAATACGTATGGCTATCAAACGTGAAAAAGACGTTACGTTTTTCGAAGGAGATGTTTTAAAGCTTTTTAAAGCCCATTTTGAAAGTTCAGCTACGTGGATATTCATGTTGTACCATTTTATTATTACAGTACCTTTATTGAGTCGTTTTTTTTCTCAGACCCTTTGTTCATTAGGCCCAATATATCGCCCTATCAAGGCGCTTGCTTTTATTCCATTAATACGCGTTTTCCCTCTTCTACGACTCCTAATTTCATTTGGAAATAAATTGTCGAAAGTCGGAACGAAAATGGTACATCCATCAACTTTCGATTACATCTCATCGTTCCAATATGATAACTTCATCTTTTCAATTTCGACTTTTATTGGGCATCCATTTAGGGAAGACTTCCTAATAGACGTGCCTTCAACGCACTCCATAAGGGAGTTGTAACAGCATGACTAAGCTATGCCGCGTTATTATTGGCTTAACTTAGTTACTGCGAAATCATAGTAGTTGAGCATTGCTCCTGTAAATGCCTTCTTATGCGCATATCTCTGGTACAAGGTTTTGATATTGGAGATAAGCATACAAATAACGTGCTCATCCGGACTGCAAGCTTTGACTGCATCCATACGTTCAAATCTGATCTGCATATCTGATGTTCAAAGTTAGATAAAATCTGTATAGTTTCCCATTAACATTTCCCGCTGTTGGTAAAATGTTCTGATTTTCGAGCGCCGGAAATACGAACAGTCCTATTTAGACTTTTTGTAAACCTAAAAAAATGTTTTGTGGTAAAAATGCCTAAAAAATGTTAAGATGCTGATTTGAAACTGTTTTGAATGCTGTGTGTGAGTACCTACATGTATCTGAGAGGTCATTGTATTGGACTAGATTGCTAATCCCAGTTCAACAATTCTGCAGTGATATAGTTCATAATTAGGAACTCATTAGTATTTAGAGCTTATGTCAGTAGTTACGCCGGTTCAGACTATATATGAGTTTTTCTTTATGACCTAACTAACTAGACAAAGACATAATTAGTTTTTTACCTGGGTAGAAATTCCCCCATATAACGTCAAAACATGGTGTTACATTTCGAACTTCTAATAATTATAATAAGATATAATAAACCCGCTTTTTACTGATTGGCCGATTCAGTCGTACAGTACATCATCACTTCCACACTATGCATTTTATCAAATTAACAGTAAATGAAAGACATTGAGATCTTGAAAAATAAAGCGTATTAGAAATACTGTATGGTATCATCATGGCATGTGTAATGGACAAAGGGACAATTTCAAGTGATAACGCACTTCTTCCTCTTGAAAAACGAAATGGTCAACATTTTGATTTTGAGCGCATAAGGATTATGCATCCTAGAATGAAGGTCTTATCAATCTGCTCAACGACTTAGGTACAAGAATCAAGTCCTTGGGACGTGCCTAACAAATAATCTATTTCCACACCTGTTTAAAAATCCAGCAGCCATCGCTTGCCCCTCAAACTTAAGGTGAGGGTGCCATGTACCCGTTCAGCTTTTGTGAACGGCTTATTCTTACGGTCGACTGCATCGACTTCATCAAATCTATTCGGAAGTTCTGAGGAGAAATCGCATTCGATACCCGTTTCGGTCGTCGCGCTGGCTAATTTTAACCGATCATGATGCAACCGGTCATTGAGCTGTAAAGCCAATTAACCAAGCGTCCGAATAATCGTCGTGCTTCCGTGGAGGTGTCCTGTTTCGTTCCAAACGTCCCGCCATCCCGGCGCAGATGGTATTTCCCCTCGTTGCTGGTTTCCTTCCCCCCTCGTGCCTCGTCATCCGGAATAATTAACCCCTACAGTTTCGCGTTTCATGCGAAACAATAGCACAATTACGCAGAGAATGCCGCTAATGCGGGGCGTGAATGATGGTGAATTAGCATATTCGTTTATCATTGCCATCCGTCAGAGCTACGGACTGAACCGAATTCCGTCTCTCTCCACGGGCGTGCGCTTTGCAACTAGGCCTACTTGGCTGAAATAATAATGATATGGAAGATGAACGACCCACACCCATTCCATTAAAGAAGTGGGAAATAAATATGGCGGATTGGCTCCGACGGAAATCGAACGCGATTGCTTTCGAAATTAAAGCGCAGTTTTGGAACGTTGGTTCCATCGGTTAGTGCGCTGAATCGTGCATCCATTGTGGGCGATCGCACGCCCCACTGCCCACAGACGGTTTACCCCACAGACCGATCTTGGGCAACCTCGCTTGGCAATTAAGCTAGCAGTGTTTGCTCGACGCAAAGGGGCATTCAATCCATAGAGCTGCTAATTGGGAGCGGATGCAATTCTTATAATTTTTAGTAGTGGTTTGATCAATGTCTTTTTGTTATTAGCAGTACCGGAGTTCATTTTGTGTTCGTAAATTCGCATCATACAGTTGTTTTCAAACAAATTACATGAGATTCATTTCCACCGTAAACAAAATCTAATAATATTACTTAATAGTAATCATTATACATTTGGTTTACTTCTACAAAAAGCGTGGCTGTCTGCATGAAAAAGGTCCCCATCTACGATCCTAGTTTTCGAGATAATGCAACTTTTATCAA
Organism: Rossiulus vilnensis; assembly: GCA_034700785.1. NCBI lineage: Eukaryota > Metazoa > Arthropoda > Diplopoda > Julida > Julidae > Rossiulus > Rossiulus vilnensis. Next base: position 10,465 of record JAQIXS010003062.1, read on the forward strand.
CGAAGGAAAAAAAATGACAAAATGAGTATATGGTTAATATATGAACTCTAATATGTAGTAAATAAAATAAGTAGTGTTATTGTTCTATGTGAATTATTCGGGCTGCAATTAATTGTTATGTAACGAAAGAAAATGGGTTTTAGTGCCATTTCTGCGTACAATTATCGAGGTAAAAGCATATCTTTCTTATTACAACTATGCACATCTCAAATAGATGAGTATAGTGGTGCACCCGAGTTTTAGATGTTTTCAAAGTGCAATAATTTACATTTTAAATGAAAGTCACAAATTTTAACGTTTGATACACTTTTATGTTTGTCAACATGTTGAATAACTAAGACAATGTTTTAGTAATTCAGTGCTGCAAAGTAATAGGCCGAAAACCCATGTATAATAATTCCATGTGCATTTTAACCTAACCTTGCTAGCGTTACGAAGATGTGGGCCGTTTTACATGCTAGCTTAATGAGTGTTGATTGATGTCACAAAAATGATTTACTATGAACATAACTTACACAGATTATACGTTTTTATTCACAATATAGTTTTGATTCTCGTAACTTTAAATCTGGTTTAACTAATTATAAGTTTTCATCTATTAATTATTTTCTTGAAATTGACATCAGAATAACCAATTTGATTAATCAGTTTCAATCAAAATTATTAAATAAGGACTTTAATTTCAATAATGAATGCATCACCAATGTAGGTTGCCTTGCTAAAATAGCAGTTTTAGAGGCCTAAAGGAGCAAACTGAAATTATTCGTACTTCCTGTAAGTGTATGGCTAACGTTATGAATTGAAAATCATGGAAATATTATTTTGTTTTATTATTTATTAAAAGCAGTGCTTATTTTTTACATTTTTAAATTGTATGATCCCTAACCCTTACACATATACTTAAAACTGGGTAACAATTTACAAAACCCGTTTTTTAAGCACCAAACCATGCAAGTCTTTAAACGTGTTTTCTCAGGGTCATGTAATTTTCGAAAATGAACTTCAAAAATCCATTAAAAATGAATTAACCTAGAGTCGTATTTTTTTTAAAAATTCTTCACCAATGTTTGAGGAATTGCACCATGGTATTAACTCCATTCCGTACATGTGTGCCCTTTTCATATAGAGAGCCACATATATAAAACTGTTTAATCAAATTGGTTATTTTAATGTCAATTTTAAGAAAATAATTAATAGATGAAAACTTATATGTAAGGTTTCTTGAAATTAGCAGAATCTCGCAAATCAGTCAGCTTTATATTTAAACGCAGATTATTTGAACTAATCATTTATCTATGGGGGAATCTTACAGGTGAGGAGAAAATAAAAGTTTAATCCTGGGCAACCTGGAAAAGCCAGGGGATTTTATTTGACTAAAGCTGTGGAAACCATTTATTACTATTTGTCGGATGTCAAATATTATAGAATAGAGAATGTATAATTGATGAAGATGTGAACATTTTTGAAAGGATGCAATAAGGCAGCAGTGTAGTTATTTGATGTGTCACGAATAGTGACCCCCATGTCATACTTGGTGCCCTCCTTTCTCTGTCAATATTTTCCTACATCCGCCATTTAAGATATAAGTACTAATAATACAAGATGCCCAGTAGATAGTGTAACATCATAATTCGGCCGCGAGCGGTTATCGCCACGGACTGAGATAGGAAGTCTGAAAGTTTTGGCTCCAAATCATGGGGATCATTACTTCAAACTGTATCTGGTGCGCTGTCACGCAATTAATTTATAATGCCTTGCAGCGATATTTAACTTAAAAAACAACAGCTGGATTCGTTCACATGGTGTTTTTTAAAGATCTAAAGGAAAGGCTTAAGTTAAAATTTAATTTCAATACGATGGCAGATTATAAGACACGCAAGCATTGTATAATTTCTTTAACAGCTTGGTACAATTCACTAAGATGGCAACCATATCAGATCCACATACTGTTTGCAATCTCTTGGTTCCAACTAAAAATTAGATGCAATTCGAAGACTTCGAAATTTGTGTTGTTATCGTTGCTATCTTTCCAATATCGAACTTTCAGCAGCGTACCTGTACAAACATGTGTGCATTCCTGCAATTATCTAAAACGAATTCAATAGCCAATGAAATGACTTTTGCTCGGTCATTTCCGGCTTGCAGTGTCCAAATAGTGTATACGCATGCCTTCGTCCAGATATGGCGATTGGTAAGCAATTAAATGGTAAATTGCAATTGGGACTAGAAATCCGTTCCGTGCTCCTGTTAACGGCAGTGTCTCTTCTTTCAGTCTTGTTCTACTTGGCAAAACACAATAGGCTTGCACGAGGGAGAAAAAAAACAACTGAATGAAAGCGGATTCTTCTCTCTTAAGGTTGACGTTTTTTCTCCCTTTTCAATAATAAACTTGATCCCTGCGTGTGAGTGTGCTTTGTGTATTGCGATTTGGCATTGGGGAATCTTTCTAAATACGAGCTGCTATTCTACACTCTTATCCCATACACAGATGATGATCTTTTCTCCTCTCACGCAATTCGTTTCTCGTGCAATAAAAGAAGATTATCTGATTTTTTTCCCTTTTTTCTTTGAGCATAGAAAAAAAAGCCAAGAATCGGAACAATAAAGACTACATGGTATTGCCAATATACAGGGTAGGGCAGTTTTGTTCTGTTTCAAATAAAGGAATGACTAAAACAGTTACGGTTGTGTATTGCGTTGACATTCTTCAGGTAAATGACAAGCCTGCGTTCACACTAAGGAAGATTAGGGTTTAACCATTACTGCGTGTGCAGTTTATCACGTTACCCTCGTTTATTTCAATTATCGAAATTTCCAGGTAACGAACCCCGAGTGTCTCGTGCACATAATTGAAACGGATTGCTTCATTCTGCCTTTAGTCGTTTCTACACGTTTCTAATGCGTGTCGCCACCCAAATTAAATATGATTGAAAGATCACCGTTCAATTTCCCTCTGACATTTCGATGCACGCGAGCGGCGTGTACGCTGCACGCCTTCTTACACATCTTATAGGCAACACCAGTGCATATTCATGATAGGCCTACATTCATCTGTATTTTATTGGCGTTTTCGTAAACTCTCAAATACCTGTGTTTTACCCGGGTTTAGCAAGGTAGATATGGACCTCAGTTGGTGAGTTTCATCTATTCGATAAAGCGGCGATTTAAAGGAAGATTTCTTTAAGTGCGTTAAGGTTTCAGAAGGAAGTACTTGGCTAGATAACCCCAAAATATGCCAAGGGAACAATTGCTAGAGATTTGTAGGTAACCATCACCTAGCTACATTAGTACAGGTAAGACATACGTTTATTCTAAATCGTCGTTAAATTCTAGATGGATAAAAAATTGTAACGAGTGCATGTCAGTTCCAGGAAAGACATTATGGCAGTATAAAATCAATCAATGTTATCTAATATAACGACAAAAATAACAATACCGTCCCCAAATGTCGTTAGTTTTATTTGTTCGATCGAGCTATAATAGGCGTCATTTCATTATTACATTCAGATTTCCTTTTCAATATTGATGTATTGTGACGTTAGTTGGGATTAAAATTTGTCGTCATTAAGAATGGAAATATGATGTCATTTTCCCATCATTTTGTCTAAATAAACTAATGTCATGTTGATCATTAGTATTAATTAGGACCCGACGTACGATAGGAATGTTGTGGTTGTCAAAATCGGACGATAAGATTTTAAGGGTAGGTGTCAAGAAATCGACGTTTTGATAGACGGCCCTCGATGTTCGCTTCGCTTATTGTGAGAGTTCATTTTCAGTCAGTGTTATGCATAAAATAATTGCTATAGTATTACTTTGCTATTATATAAAATGAATTTAAATATACAATCATTTATCTGTTACCTTCAAATTAATAATCCCCGCGCGTAATTTTGACAGCGTTGCCCATTTCGCATGCGTGTTTTAGAATAACAGACTTCGAATAGCCTATTGTATGGAATTGAATAATGAATGTGCCAGAATGTAAAGTCTTCTCGCTGCTTCTACAGTGTAGTCTGGGTAAAATCCCTCGCGTAATTCTTTGAAATGTACGACCCTTTTTATAATAAACCTCTGCCAGGCAATCCAATCACCCTACGATTGGATCAAGGGATGTGGAAGGAAATGGAGGGGAAGTGGTTGCAGAAAATCGAAAAGGAAAGTTCCAACTTAGGTATATTCAACAGGGAGTATGGATGTGGAAGATGCATGCCTTTCAGAAATTTTACTCTTGTCGTTATGCAAGAGAAGGATGCGCCGTACAATATCCTTACTTAAGAAAGGAAGCTTTTCTCCTGATGTAGTACTTTCCCGGAGAACCAATGGTTATTACTATTAATGATTATGAGACTCAATGGGTACTAGCATTTGATGTACAGTACAGAAGGTGTAACATCTGGATGTATGTTAACAGATTGATGGTTATGAAAACATTCCCTACGCTACTATAGTGTATGTAATTTTTCCCCTGAATTTTCGGTAATTTTCCGGAATACCATTTTCTCAAGGTTCCCATAATGTTCAAACTTTAAATTTTCATAACATGTCATGCATAAAGGTGAGAGGTACGCACACAAGCAGTGATGGAAGCGTTTTTATACATGTGCAGTGCATTTATCGTTGGTTATATTCAGTGTTCGAACTTTGATATAAAAAGTATTGAATGTACATTGCAGTTGGTTTTGCAGAGCGGTGTTTTAAAATAAAGTTTCCAATAAGTTAGATGTGTCACCAAAAACGTAACCAGTGCATGATTTGAATGCTATTGTGTCCGTCTGTTTTAATTTCAGCCCGATTTTGGGAGATTCTCTAAACTGCCGGTGTCTCAGTTTAAAATGTCCGGACTTGAAAGTGTCTGGGCGGACACCGGCTGTAGATAGACATGCTCCGGAACTACTACAATGTACATTGTATATTGATTTATTATTTTATTCATGAAATGCTGTTTCTGAAAATAGTACTTTGTAAATGTCGTATTTGTGGAATTGCAGTTATGATCACACAATCATATAAACATTACTTGAAGATCATGATATAAATGTCTTGTGGTACAAGTAGGCCTAGTATGCCCTACTTGCATAGTCGGTGTGAGGTCAGCCTAAGCAAGAGGAGAGAAATGATGAGGAATGTTAAATAGTGGCCGCTACGCGTTCAAATTCTAATCGAGAATTAAACTATTTATATTGATTACTGCATAGGTATTTGAAATTTATTTTATGAAGTAATTTATCTTCGATAAACATCAATTATATTCCGGATTTACACCAATATGTATCAGTATTGAATGGGATTTGAGTCATTTTATATGGTCATTAGGATGAACTTATGTGCCTTTGAAAAACAAACAAACCCATATGCAGCGATAGTTTTCATTCATAGGTGGCAGCACCAATCGTAAGCTTCTCCAATGGATTGCATGCTGTCGTCAATTTCAAGGCAGAAGGGACTTGTTTGCTATTGATTATTTTTTAAGGATTTAAACCGTTGTACTTATTATATCAAACATAAAGGCTACTGTATATTTGAATGCGGCTGAATAAATAATTTGTTTGGTAAGTTGTTGTGAAACTTCGAGCTTTCGTAAATGCTTCGAGTGTTTCACAGCCGCCCATCAAAATGTATGAGAGGCGAATTGAGAAATTGTGTGATTGACGTTGATAATGCTTTAAAAACTTCGTTCCTAATTGCGATAATAAACAATTGGATACAAGTAAAATGTAGTTAGCCATCGTTTAATGATTAGATTTGCTTGTAGTGATCTGAGCTACAAGGGTTCTCTAGTTAAAATTCCGTAGGCCTATCAGAGGATTTTTATTAATAATAATCATTCTTTAATTAACTCATTACATTTATGGCGTAATAATATATACTATAACTTATGAGGAATATTTGTTCAATTATAAATACTTTAAATATCATGATTATAGTATAGCATACAGTATATAAATGAGGTCCAATAAATTAATGATTAAAAAATAATAATTATCGATTACGAGGTTGCGTTAGATAAGTTGCCAGTGCCGTTTGATTCGGATCTAGACGAACTATACGTTTATTTAATCTATAATGTATACGATAGAATTTCATTTGTTTCTGTCTACTCGTTATGTATTGTACAATGTACATTATATACGAGCGTATTTGACGCTTTGTGTCGAGTGTTTCTTCTCATTTACTGTGTAAATGCAGAAGTTAATTCCTTATAACTGACAGGCGTCATTTTTCTCTTGGAAATAAATTCGATATATTGGAAATGGAAAATATTTTTCCCATGCTATTACAAGAAATAGACGTATTGGTGGCTTGCGCATCAAGATAGTTGACTAATGATTTCACTTGAGGGTTGATGTTATCATGACTTGAAAAGAAAGGAATGCCCCTTTATTAAGCTCCACCTAGTTTGACCAATGCGTCTACTCCGAAAAAATGCTCATTTGGCCCTAATTAGCTACCCCATTCTTCTTAAAGGATCCGTTTTGGACCGAATTTGAAAGGTTATCACTCATTCGTGATCATCCCATATTACTGCTACCGATTGTTGTCTCGCTTTTTCTCCCTCCTGACTTCCCATATTGAAAATAAAAGTGCAGAAACGACCAGTGACCACTACCTCATCAGTCACTTCCCTTCTTTATTCATTCAAAACAACAAAGGAGATGAACCAATGATTAATGAACTTTTTTGTAATATATTGGAAATGGAATTTGGCTTTTCAAAGGCGACAAAATGAAGAGGGAGGAAAGCTTGGGGTAGGGGTAATCAACTGAAATTTCTTATTATAAATTGGATTTCGCCTTCCTTTCATGGATCTCTTTCGGCTTTTGCTCGGACTAATGCTGCGAGCATTTAATTCTGTGAGCTAATCCTTCATGATGCATTTTATCTAAATCTGTTAGCTTATTTCCGTTCCACTTATAAAACCTTCGTCATCGCCAGCTACACACTAGCTAGGAGAACATGTTCACATGGTTGAAATGGCTCAGGTGTTGTCGATGGAACGTTTTTTTTTCTACTTTTGTAATTGACATATTTAGCTGGTATCTTTTACAAACGTAAGTACCTCTACTGTATCAATTATAACCAGCTCTGCCTTATGATAATGGGAATGGACATAGATTTTAACAAAGTTTTTTGAAATCCATTGCTGAGTATAAAATCGATAATGAAAATAGACTGAAATTGATAATTGCCGATGCCAACGTTATCAATCTAAAGGAAATACTATTGATATCAAATTCAACTTCAATTTATCACTCAGCTATATATTTTCAAATGATGTAAATTCAAAATTGATTGGAAGTTTTTGGGACTTTAAAAAAAATTAATTCAATATGCACCGAGAACTACATCTTATATTTTTATTTACTTTGTACTATTTGCGGAGGTTTCTAAAATATTGTGTTTGTGTTTCTCAAAAACAAGCTTTGAATGCAGTTTTAAGGATTTACTACTTTAGTCGCTTTGCTTCTACCTAAAAATAAAACTTTGAGTTGGTCGATGTGAGTCTTAACTGAAATTTGAAATAATTACAACATTAGTTTCACTATCTAAAATGTGGTTGTTTTTTAAATTGTGGGTGATGTCAATAATTCAGAACAAATGTACATTTAACACAATTTTAGAAATATTTTTAAGCTATTGATTTAAATAATGTTGATAATTGAGGAAAATCGATGCAACAAATATCGATATTTGATTGCACGACTTTTTAATATTGATTTTTATTTAATTTTTAGGTGCAAGAGTTTTCAGAATCTGAAACGGGGCGAGATTTGTAAAATTCCTGGCTCCACGGTGTCGCCCAGTGCCCCTGGTACACCAACACCAATCCGTCTTCCGCATTTGCAAGGCAGCACGTTTCAAGAAGTTCTGTATTACATTTACACAGGAAAGGTATCAGTTTAAAATGCAGAGAGAGTTGATGTTACACATACATGCACATTTTTTTCTCGTTGTTCTTTTCTCAATGGAATAATTTTTATTCCTTTTTTTAACCAGATAATCTTGCAAGACAGTGCCGTATTTGAAGTGCTTTCCATCACCCAAGAGCTTGGAATAGACGAACTACGGCTTAGTTGTGAAGAGCACATCAGTAATACACTTTCCATTCACAACGCATGCACGTTTCTAGCTGCTGCCATTGAATTGCAAGAGCGGACATCGGGTTAGCCATTTCAGTGTTTTTTTTTTAAATATTAATTTTGGCATGCGTCTGTTTCTGTAGCTAGAATCTATTTTTGTCTTCCAATTTATAACCATAAAACGCATGGTTTACATTGTATAAAAAAAATTGTTACTTAAATTTAAAACTAGGGGGAATCCAGATTACTTATGGTGAAGTGTTAGGCGCCTAGAGATGAAATTGTTACCAAGTGAAAGCCATAATATACATATAATACTGTAGTTCCTCCTGGAGTCATCCAAAAATCTAATCCATTAAATCTGACCTACATGTACGTAAGAAGAAATTAATCTTGAGATTTAAACAGACAAATTAACCAGGATTGTATTATTACTTCCGATAATTCATTATTGTAGCAAGATGTTGGGAAATTTGGCATGTTTATCATTTTTGCATTTTCATTAGTGAAAATATCAGGGTTTAATTGAATTGACCTTGAATTGTTGTGTAACAACTGGAAAATAATTTTGCATTGTTTGAAGGGGCCAAAGGTGCTCGATCGTTTGTGGACCGCTGCATCACTTACATTGGAGAGAATGGCGCTGAATGCGTGAAAACTTCGGCGTTTCTTAACCTGCCGAAAGAAGCTCTTATCCGTCTTGTTTCTTCAGATTTTGTAAGTAACAAATAAAAGCATTGTGCATTGAAACGTTTCTCTTACTTACAAAAATTTAATGTTTAAAATATTCGGCATCTAGACCGATTTTGTCGTTTTATGGATGATGAGTGAACTTAGTAGCAGTAGAGTTAAAACTTAGTAGAGCCAATGCCTATCTAAATTATTATTTTAGATGTGAGTGTTCTGAGATGCACTGCATACAAATAAGATTAAATAATTATTGCAGCTTTCTGTCGAAGAAG
>JAQIXS010003063.1:0-19505 GCA_034700785.1 Rossiulus vilnensis
TCGTTTGTCGTGGCTTATGCTCACCGCCGCGCCCGAGTCCCAGGTCCACTGGTCGACGTCAGTCGCATTGGCATGTGCAGCCACGCACAGGATGTCAAAACCCGTCCAGTCTCGTTCTAAAGTGTCCCATCCGGCTGGAGAGGAGGCATTCATCACAGAAAAACCTTCCCACTCCCCCGGAACACTTGTTGCAGAGGACTTGTCAGGTTTCGTTGCAGTTTGGGTCTTACTGCCGCGACGACCCCTTCCTCTTCCTCTCCCCCGGGAGGTACTCGCTTGTCCAGGCCTGCTAGAACCCTGGCCCGTGGCCTGAGGTGACTGCTTCTGGTTTCCTCCAGATCGGCAGTCCAGTGCGAGGTGGCCAACTCTGCCACACTTTCAGCACGTCCTAGTCTCTTTGGGCCTGGCTCCGGTTTGCTAACCTCCAGGTTGAGGTTTAAAGGCAAGGATCTCGCCACTGACATCCCTAAGTTTAGGCATTGAACCGGTGTCTTTGGAAAACCGGATGCTGTTCGCCTTGGCAATCAGCGCAGCCTTGACCTTCGCTGGAGTGAAGTCCGCGTCAGGCCATTCGTTGAGGAGTTTTATTTTTAAGTCGAAAGATGGAGGCAATCTCAGAAGCATTTGAAATGCCTTTTCCTCGTCGCAAATCTGGCCACCTGCCTCTTCCATTTGGAGAATCAGTTTCTCGACCCTGGCTATGTAGGCCTCCATGGCCTCGTTGACCTCCATTCTCAGGTTTTGAAACTGGCACCGTAGCTGCCACCGCCTTTCTCTGGTTGTCGGTTCGTAGGTCTTCTGGATGTGCTCCAGAACCTCCCGACATTGTTCTCCAGAGAAACCTTGGAAGAGGGTCTTGCGAATCGTGTCGCTGACGGAGAAGAAGATGGTGGCATACGCCTTCCTACAGCCTTGTCTGTACTTGTCTCTTTCCTTGGAAGTCGCGGAGGCATCAGGCTTCACGCAAGACTTTAAGACGTACTCCTCCAGGCCGAGGTACATCAAAGCCACATTTAACTTCTCTCTCCATGTGGCGTAATTGGGCCCTGTCAGCAGCACGATGCGCGGGGCTTTCCCTGTGGTCAGGGTGAAATAGTCATTATCCATCTTGACAACCGGCAGAAGACTCGCGATACGGAACGGTAAGTACTCGCGGTAAGTGTCCCCTAAAAACCTTAAATTCTAAGCTAGGCTTTCCCTATGCCGCACTGAAACCTTGAACTCTTAAAGTCAGCCACAATTGAAATCGTGATGCCACGTACCTGTTTCTTCTAGGATGCTGTGCCCCCCCTTTAGGTTTTGGATAACCAGATGCCTACTGGTCCTCAGATTGGAATCCTGAACCTGTAAGTATAAACTGATAACGATACTCTTATTAACTATTATTAACTATTCAGCAGTTGCTAGGTGGCTCACCCCTCCTGCGAAAAAATTACATAGCAAACATTCAAATACTGAAATCACATATCAACACAGTAAATAATCACTGATAATCATTGATCACTGATAATACCAAACATATTATGTCCATATTACTTGGTTTGTTGATTTCAGTAAGTCGCTATTTCCTGCCAGCAAACTAAGGGCACGTCGATGGGCGTCCAATCTGGTGTGCGGCTTGCGACCTCGGCAAAAAAACCTTTCTGGAACTTGGAAAAGTCTGAAATTTGCACTGGTGGATGTCCCCGAGCAGGTGATCCTGTCCCCCAAATTGCAGCTCTCTCCCTCTCTGGTACCAGTTCTTGGGCCTTTTGTAAAGGGCCAAAAAGGCCGCCGAACCACACGATCGGCGAATAAGCCTTTTCCGGTTGATGCGTTGTGGAGCACTTTCGGACGTCCGGAAAAGTCCCTTCCGGTGCTTGAAAAATCTCCGAATTTTTGCCAGATGACGTCCCCAAACTGGTCGGCATCCCCACCAAATTTAATGGATAGGGGATGATTTCTTGGGCCGTTTTGAGAAGGCCGAAAAAGGTGCCGAACCTCACAATCGTCGAATATGACGTTTTTTCCGGTCGTTTCGGGCGCGATTTCTTGGCCAATTCTCGGCCAATCGTGACCAGTCCAACTTCCACGGACAGAGAAATGTTTACAGAAGACGTTTGGGGCCGTTAATCGGCGAAACCCCAGCACAGGACGCCGGAAAACTCGCCGAAAATCGCCGGACAATGGCAGCGAAAAAAGCACCGCCTCCCGCCAGGGAAAAATTGGCCAAAATACCAAAAGTTTGTCCTACCGTCCTTGATCACAATCTTCTCAATTCGTAGCCATCCGAACTTCATACACTGTAGCATTTATCAGGCCAGCAGGGCGGCGAGGAAGGCACCCAAAAAGCCGCACCAAGTCCAAATCGGCGTGGTGCAGAAAACCACGCTCTGCTACCATTGTTGTTCACTTCTGGCCGGATCTGCACGCATGTTGAATGACGACGAATGGGAAAACTTTTACCTTTCAGAAGACAAGGTTTTATTCGAGACCTCCAAATCCATTAAAATCCAGAATAACAAAAAGATCGGCAGCAAACATAATAGCATCACACTTTGGCTCAGCTGAAAACGGCAATGGCCGCCAATCACCAAAAAAACTACGGAGGCCCCCATGTGGCGCCTCCAAAAACTAGCAAGTGTGCGCCACCCAGCGTCTGCTTGCTTCTACGGACGCCCTAAGGTGCTATACCACGGGCGTCTAACGTTAATTTTTGGACTAATTCAAATTAGAATCGCAATTAACGTCAAGTTAACGTTAATGACCTTAATTTTACTGAACGCTAAGTGGGTTGTAAAACCAAAACACTAAATTTGTGTTTCCTTTTTGTTTTCTTTTCAGGCTGAGTATTCATCAACTCAGGACCAGGGATCTCAGAGGAATTTGGTAAGTACATTTGCTTTATCTTTTAACAAAAGTCCTATAAGGACATGTTTGAAGCATGATGACATGCTAACTTTGCAAAGCACAACAGCTCCATCCCCAGCCCCTGGCGCTATTTGCGAAGCAGCCAAAAGCCGCTGTAGAGCCCAAATCTGCGCTTGGAAACTGATGGCATCCAAGGATTCCGCACTTCCAGATCCCTCCGCCTTTGGCTTGCCAGGAGCCACAGCCTCTTCTCTCCAGGTCTCCGCAGCTGCCACCGTGGCAGCCCGAGTTTGTGGTGGTGGAAAGTCTAATTCCCATCCTGTTCGCGACATTGTCCGTTCCAGTGCTAGCACGGGATCCACGTCCTGGAAATCTTTCTTCTAAGCAGGGTACTCTTGACGTACCCTGCACCTCCACCATGTCAGGGGACAGTACCGGGTGACGTGAATGCTCAATGAGCGACGACGTTACAAGCGATGACGTCATAGAGCAAACTCGCGGACTTACGTGGTTCCGTAACACATGGTAGCAATAATGACACAAAGCACGTGCCGACTACTTCTCGCAGCTCTACGGTCTGGGCTGGGGCTAGACGAAATGCCCCGAACCTGAGCTCATAAGCGGCTTATATCCGCTCTAAAGTTATGCAAGGCAGCCCGGTTATTCTAACCGGTGCCCCTGACCACATTCCAGTCATACCAGGGATCATGACGCCCCCTAGGGGCGACATACCACTCAGCGTAACAGGCGCGAATCGTCACACGTTACGGACTAACCTTTGCTAGCACTGCACAAGGTTCTGTGAATTTCTGTATTATACCACAATGGGTCTGTGCTATTTCTGAAAAGTTTAGAGGGATGAATTGACTAACCCCAGGATCTAAAATCGATTTAAATAGCTCCCAATTATAACTAACTTTTCTTTGTATAAAATTAGTAGCAAATTTTTAAAAATTAGAAGACAGAAATTGTCGTAGTTTTACCCAATCAGCCCTATCAAATTGTTTAATTTTCTTTCTCTTGGTTGAAACTCTAGCTATAAAAAAGTCAAATTCTGCATAAATTAAGTGCTCATGATCACCAATGCCAACATCAGTGTTAATGTCAACCTCTGACTCAGGCGAGTTCGAGATTATGAGCTCTAAGATATTGTTGCCTCTTGTGGGCAGTTTGCTAAGCTGCTCCAGAGAATGTAGCACCAAAAAGTCAAGTAATCGCTTTGAACTAGCTGCATATGGGGTAGATGGGATATGCAGATAAGTATCCCAATCAATTCTAGGAAAGTTAATATTCCTCTTATAAAAAGTACTGGATCCTTATAGGTACAAATTATTAAATTGAGTGATCTGATAAATTCGTCCTGTTGGACAATGGTATCATTTGGGCGGTAAAACAAAATTATTATTAGCTTCTTGCCATTCTTCAAATTACAGCTACAAACAACCATCTCACACTTTGTTTCCAAATTTAATTCTCTCACTGAAACAATTTTCTCAGAATGAGCTATAAAAACCCCACCAAACCCATCTGCCCTATTTATGTGGTGGATTGTAAAATTAGATGGAAATATTTCCCCGTTAGCCACACCCTTCCTTAACTAAGTTTTTGATCCCATAATAATATCAGATCTGTGAGACCCTATTGCTTCTCTAAATTGAAGTGAGTTATTTATTAAACTTTGACAATTAAGTACCATGACATTAAGAACCCCTTTAATCAGCCTATCCCTTTTATTTACTATAGGGTTTTCAGGCATGTTATTTTTGCATTACTCTTATAGTAACTAGAAAATTAATCATCAGAATCCTTAACCTTAAATGTCAGACATGCTTTACAGACGCTTTCTAATATTACTCTGTGCAAAGTATCAAAGAAGATTGAGCTCTGCCACTAATATGCAAACTTTCTATTCCTCTGGTATCTAACGTCTTCAAATAACATTGCTGCTCTTGAAAATGTACAAAGTACATTAAGCTTCAACTTTGATTCAAAAAGTTGGCATCAAATAGGCAAACTTCCTCCCTTAATATAATTATGTAAAAAAGGTACAAATAAGATTAAACCCTAACTACTATTAAAAATTAGGCTTAAAAACGCTAACTTCTTTTTTCTACTATCTTTATTAAAAATGTACCAAAAAGATAAAGATTTAACTGTCATTTAAAAAACCAAATGAACAGAAATGCTTTCTTTCCAACCTACAGCCTAGGACGTCCTTAAATGATAAGTTCTAATATCATCATTTGCAATTTTATCTTGGAGATTAAGCTAAGATTAAGCCACTGTCCTCATGATCTTGCTTAATATGACACACAATTCCTAAAGGAAATCTGAAATTCTTACCTATGGCCTACAGCTATTTGTTTTAGCCAGCACCTTCAGTTGATCTTAATTAGCTCCCATTCAATAAGTGTTATTGTAATAAATTTTAATTTACTAAATCACAACACAAGAAATTAGTGATGAGGATGGTATTACCAGAATTGCCATCAATTGCTCATAAAAACAGAACTTCAATAAACGTTGCTAAAAACTAAGAATTAATCAAGGACAATTCCAATTGTAAGAAAGTGTTTCTTTGGATAGTTTCAAAAACCAAGTAAGTGCCTGAATGGCATAAAATTGACTAAAATACGCATCCTGCTGCATTTCCCAGCAAAAATCAAATAAGTGCATCATGGCAGCTTTAGAACACTTATAAGAATTTAATGTAAGCAAAAAACGTTTTTAAAGCTGTTTAAAATTTTATTTGAAAGGCAACTGTGTGGATAAACTTGAGAAAGCCTTACTGTCTTCATAAGTGTGTGTAGTAAGAGAACGTTTTATCAGGCAAGTTCACTAATTTCACCTGCAACAGTGCAAAAACACACAGTTTGTAGTCACTTTCTGGTATTTGAGTGATTTTGGTAAAGATGAAAGTAAAGAATAACTAACACTATCGCCATCTTGGCTGAATACAAATTTTATTGGACACCTCTGGATGACATCTCTGTCCTGTAGTGAAAGGATTAGCTTTAGAAATGCTTGGCTGCCATATACTACTATAGCTTTCCTGTGAAGTCAGAATCGAAGTAGTGTTGCAAGAGTGTCAGGCATTAGGTTATGGCCAACTTCTATGACATCATTAAGCTACACTATTCTTCTCATGAGATGAAGCATCAGACCCAAGACGCCATTTAAGGGTTCGGAATTTCTCTCATCTTACCATGTGATGTGGTAGATAGCATAGCTTAGTTGATGATGGTTCATCTTCAGGAACTTCCTCGACATGGCCATTTTGGGTGTAGTGTAGCATGTGGACAGAAATCTAAATTATTGTCCAACTTCTGATGAAGAGCACTGTAGCGGTGGATTGCAGTAATTCTGCTGTCAGACATGCCATCTACATGTAGGTAGCTTCTGAAGTAGGTGTGCTTATCAAGTGCACTGATGCCCACTTTCGAGTCAATCGAGGATAAAAACTGCTCCCAAAAGCGTTGCCAATGAGTAATGCCTCCATTAAAGATGTCTAGCTGCAGCACCGGCAGCATAGTCTTAACTGTATGCTGCTGGGGCATCTGTAGTGAAAACAGCACTAGCCAACATTAGTTACATTGCCCATATAGCCTATTCCTGTTTGTCCTTGCTAGCTGGATCATCAGCCTCGTAGTCAGAATTCGACATTAAGTCTGGATGCACACCTGGAATAGTGACTGGCTGTTTAGGTGACTATGATGTACAGAAGGCTTAGCAACTAGCAACAGCCTTTGCTTACAGCATGCTATCTCACGTCGATAGTTGGCCTCCAGTTGGTGTGAAATTTCATCACAATTTGGGGTTTTTCTATACCCCACACAGGCTCTGGATAGTCTTAACAGCAAGTAAGGATCAGACTTTGGCACTAGATATCGTCCCTTCCTGGTATAGGAGTGATTTTGGTAAAGATGAAAGTAAAGAATAGCACACTCACTATCTTGGATTGATACACATTTTATTAGACAGTGTTACCAGTCAGTGGCAACCTCACCAATATCCCCAGTTGTCCACACAGTTTGATACTAATGCAAGTCTGCAACTTTGGAACTACCTTGGAATTAATGCTAAGGTATCAATTGGTTTGCGTAATTCAAGATGGAACTATTCAGCATAACCTTCTTATTGGGCCAACTTTAATACTTGCACAAGTTTCTGAAAAATCAAATGCTGCTAAAACTGCCAAAATGACCATGTCTGACATCAGAGGAGCCACTAACTGATGGATGTCAAGCATCAACACAACAAGAAGCGCACTGCCAAATCTAGTCCAGGTCACAAAAGCTTTAAATGCTTGAAATGCTTACAACACTTACTCCAAATGCAAGTTCCAGGACACAAAGTGTAGTTTGTGCAACAAGAAAGGACTCATCAATCACATGTGCAAAAGCAAGTCTACTGGGTCGAAACCTAGCTATTGGTAACCGTGTAAACACATATTGTCAAAGCTATTTAGTCTTTCATGCTTGTTAAAATCTATTGCACCAACTTAGTGCTGAACTGTGATGGTCGCACCCACATTCATGATGTCGCAGAAGTCAGTCAACTGTGGAGTAAAGCTTGTAAATTAACTTCTAGTCTTGAATGCATGCAACGGACCACTTCAAAGTCATAGGAATGTTCACTGCTAAGGTACAGTAGAATGAATTCAACCAGAATACTCCAATTCAAGTCATTGGGACTGAACTAGTTCGATGTATTTTGTTCAACTTGATAACTTTCGGCAGGGTTTTTCGGGGGATTAGAGTAGCGGCTGGACCGCATTTCGAAAAGGGGGTCCAAAGTCAGGGAAACTTAGTCGCCAGAAATGCGACATCTCCCGTACTGAATGGACACGCATTAAGTTTGGCTGACCCTTGCGCGCCCTGCCCTGACGCAACCACGTGGCACGTGACCAGCCGATCAGGTGATCGGCCGAATTCTTGTTTGGCACGGCCATTTTTGTATCACTTGATGCTTTGTCTTCGGCCTGTGTGGCCCCATCGAGAAAACTTGCTCTGTTGTATTCGGCCGTACGGCCACACGCCTTTATGTTGTAGGCATTGTTTGGAGCCACTGCTTGAGGCCAATAAAACACACCGTTATTGTTTTACCACGCTCGCCTCAGCATCCTTCACGCTGACAACATTTTTGACCATGCCCAATGGGATCATGCCTACAATCACACCATCATCTGCTATGTGCCAGGACTGCATAGATAATGCAAGCAACTTAATAATAGAATTGGGTGCACAACGAATTACTTAATATCATTGGATGTATAAATTCAACGTGATCTATTTACTCTCAAGGCAGTGTTTTGTTATATTAGCCATACATTGCATTTAATGTCCTTTAACATTCTTATTTGGTTTTTGATGTCTTTTTAGTGCTTATATATGGTTTGCTTGATGCTGCTAATGATAAGGACTCTATTGTCAGTAATGCTGTCACCAACGCTCTTCAAAAGATTGGTGAAAAGAAGCCGGAACTGATGCTGGACATTTGTTATCAGTACTTAAAACAACCTGCGAAAGTAAGTTTTTTTTGTTTTCACCTTTTCTGCATGAATGAAGCCTCACATCGACAGACGCTGAATGTAACAGATACGAAAAAAAAATGTATTAGCAAATGTTTCAGAACACATCCAAATAGGACTCACTTGATCAGTAACTGAATATTTTCTACGTCTGTTTTAACTACTGAAAAGCGTGTTTTATGACATTTTAAAGATACCCAGAAGAGAGATTAATCTTGATTCACATTTCTTGCTTATAACAAATAAAATGCTATCCAAACCCCTTCCTGTACATGATCGTCCAATTGGTATGACCTTGAGAAATTTCCATTTTTCTGACCCCATGTCTTTTTTGGTCTTGATGCTTCTGAATGTCTTATGGGCGTTTTGTGATATTTGTGGTAGCCAGTTAACCTTTTCTTTTCTGTATAAAGAATGGATCACAAAACAATGTAAACTATCAAGCAACCCCTAGGACTGCATTAAGCCTCCCATATAGCATACCTACGAAAAATGATGTCAAATAAACATCATTTTAAGTCATTTTTTTTCCGGAAAGACGTATTTTCGTCACAAAATGTCGTCTATATTTGGTGATTTTTAAATGAAAACTGACGTGTTTCAAAACGCGTCAATTATCACCATCATTTTTTGATCAAATGTTGACTAGATTTTTAATAACTTCCAAAACATGACATCTTTTTTGGTCACTTATAGACGTTTTACTATAGATGTCCAAGAACGTTTTTCATAGCCGTTGGGCATATCAAAAGTTGGGGTATTTAAAAGTCATTTTTATGCAATTTTAAGCCTGACTTGGAAATCGCCTTCATGTGCACATTGTAAAAAACACAATTGTAATTTGAATATATTTAAAGCAACATATTGAGATTAAAACATTGGCCCTTCGAAAAATTCTCACTTACGGAGGTCTTCCACTAATACAAGTTTCCAATTACATAACTCCAACTTGCTGAAAGATAAAAGGGAATGTCTTTCCTTCATTTGATGAAGTTGGGGAATGATAAAATGTTCTGCTGTCTACATTTCACTCTGTTGAATTCTAGGAAAAACAAATAGTATTCAAAACATGATCATTAGGCTAAATCTTTGCATTTTAAAATATAGTGTCTTTACTAAGGTGACCTCCATCGATATGTGTACATGTGCATCATTCAAATTGATTTAGGAAGATGTGGTATAAGTTCAGTAATCCCTAAAAAGTTCGATGTTATTCCTTGTTTTCCTTGTTTTGGACTTGGCTTGTGTTGGTCGGATTCTTTTATCATTAGTCTTGTATACTAGAAATGTAATGTTTGATGTATGTGTAGTATTAAAGCATTCCAACGTTTTGAGCCAGGAATCCAGTCACTCGCACAATAATGGAAGCAGAACGACGTTTATTTCCGCATTAACATAAAATCCCTGGCCAGTGTACATTACGTTCACTCCTAACGACCCTTTCTCATTTGATATTCCACTGTCCAACTTATATCACAGAGGTAACTAACATTCACTAAACCGTGGACGCCACACATGGGCTCTCCTTCTCTGACGGCAGACCAGGGCAGACTGACTTTTAGTCTGTCGTCTCACTTTGTTACATCACATTGCATTCCATTCTAAACTCGAATGGATATCTCCGCATGATATGCGGACGACCTTCCCGCCTGAATTCCGGCGATGCTAATCTCTGACCTCTGGTCATTACACCCCCCCTCAGAGAAGAGCGCCCCGTGCGACACGGTAAGAGTACATTCCGCACTTAAAAAAACAACAAAAAAGAATAATATAAAACCGCAAGGGTACAACCAAAAATAAATGACATGGCACAATTTATAATTAACCCAACCCGTCGTCTGCTCCTTTTCCAAATAGCTTGACATTAGTAATACAATAGCAATTCCATGATCCAGTCTGATTCACAAATGTCATCGCCCGTCTATCAAATAATATAAATATCATCATTAAAATCAATAAAATTCCAAAAAAGATTTAACAACAAATAAATTCAATCTATCAAGCTAAAACAATTTGCCTTCGTCAATCCGTCAGTCAGTGCCATCTTTTTGTTCTGCGATCCACTGTTTGTGCCAAAAAACTTTCTCGGCCGTCCATCCCGAATAGATGGAACAATTAGGCAGTAACGGTACACCGGTACATCGACGGTACCACTCTTCGTCAGAAATGCCCGCATCCCAGTGTGCAACTCCCAATGGCAGAATCAGTTCGTCAGGTGGCAAATACCGGCGAAGGCAAACCCAATCACAGTTAGCCCGTGCCGAACATCCCGGCTCCACCGCTAAAAATTCACGCTTACAATTATGCGGTGCTTTATCTGGCTTCAAACCTTCTGGCTTCTTAACGGCTATTCCCATCAACTTAGGGAGGCTAGCGATGTGTTCCCGTTCCAACTCGTTGCACCACGCGAGATAATCATTGTTCGCCCGTAGATAATCCTGCAAAGTTGGCGGTTCCAATCGCCCCATTAATCTTATACACTCTCGCTGCCTCTCTCATTGTAATTGCCGTGAGGCGATTTCTTCCCTATTATACTTTACCGCAAGATACATGATGCGGGCAACTCCATAGTCCTTTACATCGACCTTCACTGGCTCTGGTGGTGGTTCATGGATGGGCATCATAAAATCCGCAAAGGACTGCCCCAGATAAAACTGACAGTTCTCTTCCATGGCCAATAAATCCTCAGGCAAGAACCACTCACACATTTTTAGCTCAGTCAAGCGTTTCAAAACAAGAAGATCGTAAACGCCGCCTCAATAATCGTCTACTCCGCCATTTTTGTACGGAGGCCCTGAGGTTTCGTTTGTCTTTACGGAGTCCTCCACTGTCAGTCATAGACAGCACCACATCACCCCTTCTAACTCGAAACGTCTCAGCAAAGAGACATGCACAATCGAGATCGGCGCAGTACCCTTCCGTGTGTCCCGAATTGCATAATTCAAATCAGACAGTCTGTCAACAATCTGATAGGGACCATGAAAAGGTAATATTAATTTACCTAATAAATATCTGGCCGGAGCCAAATCCCGCATCATAACCCCATCTCCTACATCATATAACTTCTCTCTTCTATGCATGTCATAATTTGGTTTTTGTGTCCTATGAGCTTGCTGCAAATTAATTTTAGCTTCTTCTCTCACCTCTTCAATTTCCAGCCCCTCCGGTACCAAACTTGGGTCCCCCATACAGCTATTAATTACAAACCACAAGACAAATCCATGCATTAAAAAAAATGAAGAAACCTTCAATTAAGTTTGTACAGCGAAATTATATGCTGCTATCATTTATGGCAACCGACTGACCCAATCAGTGCCTACACCTTCTGCCTGCAATTTGGCTTGAATCCCAACAAATAGTGTCGTTTTAACTCTCTCACACAGCCCATCAGCCTGCTGTTGATAAGGTGTGGCACACCTATGACAGATCCCATTCTCTTCAAAAAACTTCTTCATTACTCCACATAATTGTGGGGTTCCTGAGTCGGAAATCACCTCTCTTGGCACCCCTAATCTTTCAAACACTTTTTCAACGAATGCTTTCATAGCCGTGCCAATTGCTTGTCTGATGGGAAGTCCCATACAAAATCTGGTAGCATAATCAATAGCAGCCAAGGCATACGAGAATCCTCCTTTTCCCTTTGGAAGAAGACCCACAAAATCGATTCCCCATTTTTCAGCCGGTCCCCCCACCTGAATTGGCTCCAATAATCCCGCTGGCAATACACACGGAATCTTTGCTTTTTGACAGCTCTCACACGATTGTACAAACTTAACAACATCTTGCTTTAACCGTGGCTAATAATATTCCCAATTTATCAATTCCCATGTCTTTGTCACTCTAAAATGTCCAGCATATTTAGCATCATGGCACTGTAACAGGGTTTCTTGTCTTTAATGCTCTGGCATGACAATTAACAATTTTGGGTTTCTACTGGGTTGGAAAAAACCAAATATTTCTCTAAAACAAGGTAGCCCCTAATAACCCCCGACTGCCGGTCAGCTGGCATTTTTAATTCCATTATCTCCGGATCCTTCGCCTGCTCGGCAGCCATATCATACAGTCCTGTCAAGGCAAACAGAAAAGCATCGCCATAATCTAAATTCTCAGCCCTTCCGACGGGGAATCTGCTAAGGCAATCAACTTCCTTATGTGCAGTCCTTTTTTTATATTTAACTTGAAATTGAAATTCCCTAAGTTTCGCAGCCCATCTACCCAAACGGTTTGATAGATTCTTTAGGCCCTTCAGATAGCACTATCGTTAAGGGTCTTAAAAAGAGATAATGGCAAAACTTCTCCGTCACCCAGACTATTGCCAATGCCTCCAGCTCTGTAATTGTGTATCTTGACTCCGCTGGGGACAGTGTCCTGCTGGCATAAGCAAGGACTCCCCGTTGTTTCCCTTCACCCTGATACAAGACCACTTCCAAACAAACCGTAGATGCATCAGTATGCAGGGACAAATCCAACCCAGGATTAATCATTTGCAATATTGGGGCCGAAGTCAAACTACTCTTTAATTTGTCAAATGCTTGCTCACAATCTTCAGACCAAAAAAATTTAACAGCTTTTCGTGTAAATTTAATCAAAGGCCGTGCAATTGTCGCAAAGTTCTGGACAACTGTCTATAATACCCAGCCAATCTAAAAAACGCTCTAACAGCAGAACGAGATGTTGGCTGCGGAAAATTCCTCACCGCCTAAACCTTCTCTGGGTCTGCCGCAGCACCTTCTTTGCCCACAACATAGCCCAAGTATTTAACCTCGGGAAATGCAAAAAAACACTTTTCGGGTCTCAGTCTTAGTCTATATTGTCTAATAACTAAAAAATACTGACTGCAGATTTTCCATTCTAAACCCGAATGGAATGCAAGGTGACGTGTTGCACCGCATGATATGCGGACGACTTTCCCGCCTGAATTCCGGCGATGCTAATCTCCGACCTCTGGTCATTACATATGAATGATGCACTTTTCTCTAACCATTCTGATTCTGGCTTCCAAAAATCATTGCTCAGCTTTGGTTGCACCATTAATTGGCCATTGATTGTGGATAAACAGCAGGAATATCCACCATGCATCTCTTGAAGATTCATGGAATTGTTGAAACCCCAAACAGCATGCACTAGATTGCACTTGAATACACCATGATGTGTAATGATTATCTGGGCTTTTGCTGACTTAATCTAATGTGAGCTGTAGGTAAGTTTGGGATAGATCTAACTTTGCAAAGTATTTCCCTCCAGATAACTTAGACAACAATTGTGGAACGGGCTGTACTGGATACTGGTCTTGCCTCTGTGTGTGATTAAGGTACACTCGTAATCATAAGCAAATGCCTCCATTTAGTTTTAAGACTCGAATGATCAAAGTAACCCATTTGATGCAGTTTACTGGTTGAAGGACTCCTTCCAACAGACGGTCCAGTTCTTTGTCGATCTTGGGTCTCAAGGCGGAAGGAGTTCTGCTGGCCTGAAAATGGATTGGAGTGATCTCTGAATCTAAATTTAGTTGCAGTTGGACCCTTGTACGTACCAAGTCATTCGGCGAACACTTCTGGAAATTTGTCAATGACTTCTTTTGCAATGGTTCCCATTGCTTGGAAGTAAGCCCATGACTTGAAATCTAAGTGATTCGAACCAGTTCAGTCGCAGTAGATTTCGGTGACTGTGACTTCTGACTTTACTTGGGAGGCTCCAGTTGAAATCTCCATACTGTACTTGAGCAGCATACATTCCCACGACTTCAATATGTCCCATATTGTAGACAGCCAAGAAAGATGTGGTCTAAGGCGCTTTTATCGATGTTTGTAACCTTGGATCCACAATTGACTTCCATCTGGCAGTCTGTTCCGTTAATTTTGACAGTAGCGATGAAATCATGAGTTGACGTGAAGACTTGGTAGCTTTAACGTGATGTGTCTTAGCTGGTCTTGAGGGCTTTTTGTGATAGCTAGGTTTCGATCCGGTAGACTGGCTTTGGCAAACGTGCTTGGTCTATCCTTTCTTCTTGCAAAACATACACTCGTCATCTCAGAACTTGTATTTAAAGCATTCATGGTTGGCGCTGCAACCAAGACACACCTGTCTGCATTTCCACCTTTTTCAGCTTCTTGTGATCTGGACTGGATTTGATCAAACTTCTTGTCATGTTGACGCTTAGCATCCAGCTGACCAGTATGTAAGACACGGTCATTTTGGCAATTTCAGCTGCCTTAAATTTTTTGAAAGCTTGTGCAAACATTAGTTGTGCTGTAAATAGACTCAGATCTTACCAGATCCGAGCCACAACGCACAAATAACCTAAGCTTACTGCACTAAATGGCTGTACCGAGCAAAATGCTGTTTTCAAAAAATGCACACACTCATGCACATTTGGGAGTGACAAAATAGCATGCATTATCTTTCTCTTGCAGGCCCGCACTCGCAAGAATCAAAATGGACCATTAAACCCCTCTGTCCTTTATAGTCCCCTTCCGAGAGGGAAGGGCGAGGCCAGTAAAAGCTGACACAGGGGCTCGCTCACAGGGGCTTTACAAACACATAACACAACATGCAGGAAAAAGTGGGTTTGTATGTAAACATGCAGACACATTTTTCTTGCTTGTCCAAGGCTTTACAATTCCAACCTATTTCTTCACTGGTCAGGGTTGTTCATCTAATCTGCAATAAAGGTCTAAAAACACGTGGGCTTTTATGCCACAGAAAAACACACTTGCCCTGAAAATGAATAAGTGGTTAAACACTAAATCAATTACACAAACATGATAGTTACCATTTTAGTTATCTTAGTTGTTTATTTCACGTTTAATAAACATGTGCACTGGGCTAGCCTGCCCAGGAGAAGGTCCACACAACAGGGACAGAAAAACAGGATGGTGTACATACAAACAAAACATTGAAAACTACCATGGCAAAAGGTATACACTTATAAAATTGACAATGGTAAACACATGAATTGAGCACTAGACACATCCTTTTCTTTGGTCCCTAACATGACTGCCTCCTAAATCCAGAATTAGTTAGGCCAGAACACCTAGGCCTAACACACACGTGCTTTCCAATTTAGGACAGTACACAGACACACATCCAGCAGGATGCACAGATTTGAAGAGAGTGAGTTCAAAAATGGCAGCCAACGTTGGGGGACAAAGAAAGTCAATTTCTATCTTATGGGGCCACAGAGAATCCCAAAGATAGCTCATGCCACCCATGCTGCCTACTCATTGGAGGTTTCACCAAATAAGTAGGCAGCTGGGTGCCAGTGTTGCTGGCTGTTGCCAAGCAGAGAGGAGGAGGTAAAGTAGAGGGGCACCTCCAGTTACCTTCTCCACCACCAGGGGCGGCGAGGGCTGAAGCGCATGCCATTTGCATCTAAACAGCCAAAGCTGAGATGCTTCCACATTTTACTCAGCAATTTGCTGGAGCTCAGCAACTGCCTACAACAGTTTAAACACAACAGTGATTGCAATATGCGGTGTTACAGAACACAATACACACGTCCATCCACAATCAGTACACGCATGCAACACGCTCATGCAACACAGACAAACTCCCGACCGCCCTAACATCATAGCATTCCAAAAACGCTCGAAATGCACACTTGATTTCCAACAAGTTGCTCACCAAAAAGTTGCTAAAGTCTCTACAGTATTTTGCGAATTTCTGCAGCTCAGCAACATAAGCAGAAATTGTTTTGTTTGGCAGCTGATTCTGTCTAAGAAATTGTAAACCTCTGATGGTTTTTGGGAGAAAATCTTCGTAAGGACTTGCATTAGTGTCAAACAGTGTATCTTGCACTGCTGCGGGTGAAACCAGTGAACTTGCCAAATCAAACGTTCTCTCACCACACACACATTTATGAAGAAAGCATGTTGTTTCTCAGGTTAATCCACCCTGTTGGCATTCAAGTAGAATTTCTAATGTTGAGCATAAGCTCTCCAAGCTTGTGGGTTGCTTACGTCAAGTTCTTCCATCTGTCTCAGAGCTGTCATGTTGCACTTATTTTATGTTGACTGGAAATTCATCATGATGTGTATTTCAGTTAAGAACACTTTTGCACACGTGGGAGTAGTCCTTAATAACTGCTAAGGAGTCATTCCAAGCCAAGTGTCCTAGACCCCTACACTCAACTATCTTTAATTTTTTTAAATTTTGTGTGGACATAGCCTACTTATTTCGAGGTCGAGTTGCTGTAAATGAGACATGTTTGCATGGGGTGTACATAATTTTACTGTGACCGCGCACTGGGGAGAACAGCGTGTGCAGTAAAAACAATTCGAAGACTAAAACGAAAATGAACATGTAAATGAAATTTTTTTTAAATACAACTGAAAACAAAATGCGAACGCGAAAATACCGCGACGAAGCCCGGTCGTGGTAATAATGCAATAACCGTGGTAATGACACGGTAAAAAGATTTTTGGACAACAGGTTTTGGTAATATTTATTCTTCTAAAAACTTTCATTTTTTAATGGTTATTGTTGTGTGTTCCGTCCAGAAAACAGCAAATATAAGAATTTGCATTTGTGCATTGCAAATTAAAACCAAAGGGGCCATCCATTAGTGACGTCCTTGAATTTCCATGCTTTTAAGACTTCCCTCCGCCACTGTCTGGTTTTCATTAATCATCCACCTCCCCCTGTCCTGTCCGATTTCAAGAAATGCTTTAAAAATGCATGATAATGTTTCAAATTTATATACTAGTATACAATCGACAGTGATACCGATCATAAACACATAAATCAGTAAAGCAAAATATTTTTATCAGTTTTCAGTCAATAAAGAATTGACGCCAGCTAAAAACCGGACGTCCTATTTCCTTATTACTTATTGATTATATAATGACAAATAATCAGACTTTTTGCTACTGTGACGTTATGTAAACGACCTAAATTTTTGTACTTAAAAGCTTTCTTTAATATATTTCCAGCACTCTCAAGAACATCGTACTGTTGTGCTTAGTGCCTTAGCAGGAGTTTGTCAGAATGATGATCTTCGGAGTATCAATGTTGTTATTGTCAAAGACATTATTTCTTTATGTATTGAAGAATTATTGTCATCAAAGGTAAATATTGTCATTTCATTTCTAATATTTTAAGTGCTTGTTGTGTAGTAATTTTGCATGAAGTCTGCAGACTTGAATAGGCAATGTGTACACAGTTCAGGGGTATGCAGCAACCGTTTGTGTCATGTGCATAATTGCTCTGCCAGGGAAGCCCTAACCCTGAGTCCCTGCAACGCATCCTGCTGCTGCAGGCTTTTACAGAGCTGCAAATGTTGCAAAAAGGCCTTATCCACTCCACAATTATCAGCTGAGACTACTCACTGGGGAGGAGTACCTTAATTAAGCCTAATATGAACTGTAGATCCTGTTAGGAATTATTGTACCATTGATTGCATACCCCCCTCGTTTTGTTTTGTTTGTTAAGATACTCTAATGCTGAGTTACAAGCAACTTTTACCACCAATTTTTGCTTCCTTCCACTATGTTTGTCTATGCTTTGCAGTGGACAATTTAGCAAATTGTTTTACCAGTGCACACGAGTGCTACAACAGCTGAGTCAAACCATGCCTCGAGGTTTGGCAAACGCTGAGGCCGCGATGCAGGGTGTTTTGATCAAGGCTTGTTGGTGGCGAGTCACCAACCCACCCTCATTGCTTATTTTAATCACAATGGACCACACGGCGTTGGCTGCACAGACAACTCCAACCTACCGTAGCTAGCCTGGTGAGCCAATAGGCGTTCAACGAAGAGAACAAACGTGTTGGTTAATTTCATCTAGCCACCACGTACTTCCCCATTGAAAGAACGGCCATTAGGCCAAATAACGGCCGTTTACAAGTGGAGAAAACGCTTATTTCGCTCTTGTTTATAAAGTTATGAGCAAATAAACTGGCTCACCAAAAGGTATTTAAAAATTAATGCATTTTTTAGCAAGACGATAACCTCAGAAAGTTGAATTCGCTGTAAGAACGTTTTTATGGTGACAAGCCAGAGTACATCTACCCTCTATCCTCATCCTCCATCCTGAGGCCTCCGAGCTAACTTGCAACCCACTTGCAGTGCGGCCTTAGGTAAAGAGCTCCACTTGCAATCGGCCCACACACTCCGGTGTGAACTGTGCAACCCGAGGTGTTAAATGGCAGTGGAATTGTTGGTTGCGTAAGAATGTGCCTTTAATTGTTCAGTGCTCGTAGTCTGTGCATGTTTCTTCACCTTTCGTAATCTCCAAGC
Organism: Rossiulus vilnensis; assembly: GCA_034700785.1. Classification (NCBI taxonomy): domain Eukaryota; kingdom Metazoa; phylum Arthropoda; class Diplopoda; order Julida; family Julidae; genus Rossiulus; species Rossiulus vilnensis. Next base: position 18,616 of record JAQIXS010003063.1, read on the forward strand.
CAACTACCAAGTCCTCGTTTAGCACCGTCAAATTGCTGCTAAGCTTAAATCTCGATGCTATTATAAGCTGGTTAGCTTATGATAAACTTGAGTCGCACGGAGGACAAGTTTCAAGTTAAAATAAATTTATTCAAAACTCTGGAACTTCAACACCTTTGTACATAGAAATATTTTTGATAACATATTTTCCTTTCCACAATATCACAGGAAATGAAACTGTCTTTTATGTTTGCACTAGTTGGTTTTACACCACTTATAGTATCCAAGTGCGACCTAGCCTTGCTCAAGGGCATAGGAGAGTTTAGCTCGCCCCTACTGAACTACTTGGTGCGCTCCCGACCTTGCTCAAGGGTGCGGGAGTGACTCCGTCGTCCAGGATTCGCAACCCGGGTGTGCAGCTTAGCCTTGCCAAAAAGTCTAAGGGCGATCCACAGTGTTTTGTGGTCCAAGCAGAATGCCATTTGGGCATTACTATCCTCTTCCAGTGTGATCTGAACTTTCCCAAGGTTTACAGTTGCATTGGGTGAGTTTTCAGTTGTTTTTGGGTTTCAGTTGTCCTGGTGCGATCTGAACTTTTAGTAGTTTTCAGTCGCCCATGTTAAGGTGTAGAAGATTTGGTTATGCCTTGGTTCTTCGTCTTTGAACATGTGATCGAGTCCACGGACCCAGGTGGAATGAATATAAGAGCAACAGGTGAGCTGTTTATACTCTGGTAAAGTTTGTGGCTCCTCCCATCCTTCACCGCGAGTCGTGCCATCTATTGCACAATACATGTGACTCGCGTAGTTCGTTATGCAGGGTGTTTAAAAAGTGCTTTACAACTTTGAAAAATCATATTAATTTATTCAAAGAACCTACAGAGGTGATTGTAGTGTCAATTTGTAGGGAAA